>JADLZN010002734.1:0-289012 GCA_018155175.1 Sinocyclocheilus anophthalmus | reverse complement strand
AGTTCAGCGCGCTCTTCGAGAGCTCTTCGTGTTGGCGGTACGGCACTTCAACGGTGGTGGTTTCCTGTGTCGAGTGGATTGCACACAACAGGCTGCACTACCCCCTGTTTGTGTTACAGGCGGCCATCTCCCCTGTGCACCTCAGCACGCTAAAAGAGCTTTTTCCCTAAAAAAGCAATTTCGGGTGCATCTTTTTAAATACGACATTGCTTGGCAAACTTGACGTTACATCTTTGTAAAGACGATGTGGGTCTTGCTATAGACAACTCGCCCGCCACCGCCTCCTCTGGAGTCAGAAGCATCTGAGGTCTCTTCGTGCTGTTCACATTCCTGGGCTGCTCAACCAGGCAGCCGACGAGATGTCCCGAGCTGCGCTCCCCGGAGAATAGCGACTCCATCCCCAGACGGTCCAGCTGGTTTGGAGACGTTTCAGAGCCGCTCAGGTAGACATGTTTGCCTCTCCAGAAACATCTCACTGCCAGTTCTTCGCCCTGACCGAGGCAACACTCGGCACGGACGCACTGGCACAAAGCTGACCGCTGGGCCTTCGCAAATATGCGTTTCCCCCAATGAGCCTTCTTGCACAGACACTGTGCAAGGTCAGGGAGGACGAGGAGCAGGTCCTGTTAGTGGCGCCCTATTGGCCCACCCGGACCTGGTTCCCAGAACTAATGCTCCTCGCGACAGCCCCTCCTTGGCCGATTCCTTGAAGACGGGATTCTACGGACTCAAAGGACGGGGTGGGCACCCTGGGCAGGTTCTAAGTGACCTACCCCAAGAGGTAGTTGACACCATCACTTCAGCGAGAGCACCGTCTACGGGACACGCCTATGCTTTGAAGTGGAACCTGTTCGTTGAGTGGTGTTCTTCTCACCGAGAAGACCCTCTGAAGGTGCCCGATCAGGGTCGTGCTTTCCTTTTTGCAGCAAGGGTTGAGCGAAGGCTTTCTCCCTCCACCCTCAAAGTCTATGTCGCTGCAATCACTGCTAACCACGACCCCGTAGAAGGGAAGTCGCTGGGGAAACATGACCTGGTCATCAGGTTCCTTAAGGGGGCGAAAAGGTAAATCTTCTATGGCCCCCCTCTATACCCTCTTGGGACCTGACTCTAGTGCTCACAGCACTA
Organism: Sinocyclocheilus anophthalmus; assembly: GCA_018155175.1. Lineage (NCBI taxonomy): Eukaryota > Metazoa > Chordata > Actinopteri > Cypriniformes > Cyprinidae > Sinocyclocheilus > Sinocyclocheilus anophthalmus. Next base: position 287,887 of record JADLZN010002734.1, on the reverse strand, counting down.
CAGCAGGGCCCATTTGAGCCTTTGCAGACAGTCGAGCTGAAGTTTCTGTCAATGAAAACTCTACTCCTGCTTGCATTTGCCTCCATCAAGAGGGTAGGGGACCTGCACGCATTTTCGGTCGACGATATGTGCCTAGAGTTTGGGCGGCTAACTCCCAGGTAATCCTGAGGCCCCGGCCCGGCTATGTGCCCAAGGTTCCCGCTACTCCATTCAGGGATCAGGTGGTGAGCCTGCAAGCACTGCCCTCGGAGGAGGCAGACCCAGCCCTAGCTTTGCTCTGTCCCGTCCGAGCCTTAAGGTGCTACGTAGACCGGACACAAAGCTTCAGGACCTCAGACCAGCTCTTTGTCTGTCACGGAGGCCGGCAGAAGGGGAATGCCGTCTCTAAGCAGAGGATGGCCCACTGGATAATGGATGCCATACCCCTGGCTTATCAGGCACAGGGTGTGACCTGCCCGATCATGTTGCGAGCTCACTCAACTAGAAGTGTTGCATCCTCCTGGGCGCTGGCTCATTGCGCCTCGCTGGCAGATATCTGTAGAGCTGCAGGCTGGGCGACCCCTAACACGTCCGCTACATTCTATAGCCTTTGTGTGGAGCCGGTATCCTCCTGTGTTCTCACCTCAAACGGGTAAAAGCACTGAGAGGCCCCGGCTTCGGGTCGGCTTGCTAAAACCACTACAGAGAGTCCATATAGTAGACCCTGTTGAGCTCCTCCGTCCCCTCGGCAGCCAGACCTTCACTCGTTGAATCCTCGAGAACCGGTAGAAGGCTGGGTTCCATATGTAAGACCTAAGTGGATCTAATATGTGTAAAGTCCAGGTATAGCCTTGAGCCCGTGTTTCCCCGGCAGAATTCTGCCATTCCAAGAGGGTTACAATAACCTCCAATCTTCCATATGCACCTAAACGGATATATTATGTGTAAGTGCTTAAGAAACCTCCTTCGGGAAGGTTCGAGCATCCGTAACGTCCCTGTTCCAAGTAGAACGGGTACGTTTTCCCAGTGTTATCCAGTCTTACTCATTGGGTAGTGCCATAGCAGCAGTAGCTGGTCCTCTTGTGCAAGCCCTGGCCTACGCCAAAAAGTAGGGGCACAGGTGGCTTCCACAGGACACTGGAACGGGCAGTAGCTGTGGCCTTTTGGTAGAATCCCAATTCGTCGTAAATTTCCTTCTCCTTTTTTTTTTTTTTTCCCTTTCTTTCACGTCACGTCACGTCACGTCACGTCCCGTCGCCACAGCTCCTGTACCTCCGCTGAGCGGCTGGGTCACCAGCTCTGCTCCTCAGTGAAAACCTGAATATGCGCTGCATCTGCTGCCTACTTATACTCACGGTGTGATCAGCAGCAGCTGGATGCAATAATCGCATGCCAATGTGCATTGGCTCGTTTAGTTTACACTCGAAGTAGATTGGTCTCTCTAAGCGAGATCCCAATTCGTCGGTCATCCAACGTGACATCTCCGTTCCCTCTTTCAGGGAACGAGGGTTACCATACGTTACCGAGACGTTCCTGGTTTTCACACCAAACAAACAATAGAAAACATTTATTTTAAATTATAATAATATATCACAATACTACTGTATTTATTTTATTTTTGATCAAATAAATAGAGCCATTGTGAGTATAAGTGAGTATAAGACTTCTTTCAATAACATTACAAAAAAAAAAATCTTAACAACATGTACAATAGCGTACATAAAGTTTTTAATGCTGTGAAAACTATTAACAGAGAAATATTTGAAAAATGTATTCCACTATAAGGCAGAATGTATTTGCCTTTGAAATATTGTGTCTCTATGGAAAGAAACTTTCCATAAAATGCTTCATTTTCATTTAATTTGCAATTATCAAGAATGTTCTTACTCTTCTATAGAATATGCAGGCTTACATTTTGATTATCTTGTCTCTATAATTTATGTGCTGGTATATATGTGTATTTAATATTTAATGATAAAGAAAAATACAATTTTAGAGAAAATGAATAAAAACAGCTTTGCACTGACCATGTGGAACTGTACTGAAAGTATTAATTCCCTTCTACGCCCTCACTTCTCATCTCCAAGGTTATAAAAGCTTCATGTTGCCACTGAAAATTGGACACACACAGAAAACACAAGCACTATGGCCTTTGAAGAACACACAAAATTGAATGTTTTTTTTAAATAGCGAAGTTGATTAAAAATGAGAGAAAAGGTCAATAGTTCATTTATATAATTTTAACCAAAAATCTTGCTAGTGATTTAAAAATGTTAATGGACATCTTATGCGTCAGTTATGCATTAAAAACCAAATCAATAAATACAAAATAAATACAAAACAGGAATGCCATGGTTTTATGTTTCACATTGAGGTTCAAGACTATTTTATGTTTGATGTCAAGAGGAAACAAATTGTGATTGTTTTAGGCAGGGTTTTTAGAGTGAAAGACCAGCAGGCATCATGAGGTAATCAAGGAGTATATAATCAGTGCTGTAACTATGACAACCTGTCAAAAAAGCATTAGGAAGAGCAACATCTAGATAATAGCAACAGGATGACAGGATGAAAATTGTCTTATGCAGCTAAATATGGATGTAGAAAACCAAATGGTGTGTGTGTGTGTGTGTGTGTGTGTTTACTTGTACACTATGAAGTGGTCAACGGATCTCATGCTCATCATGTTAAAATATAAATCAGCAGTCCCTTTGAAGTGTATTTCAGAGTTTAGAACACGCCTAAGACATCCTTGTATGCTCTATATTTTCGGCTAGTTGGATAATCATTACAGGTAGTCAGAAGACAAAGTGATCAAAACCTATGGCCCTGTTCACAGCTGATATAAACAAATCTTGGGTGACCCAATAACAAGTGGTCAGGCGAAACCGATCGCTGGTTGTCTCATTTGCCTCCTGCGACTACTTGTGATTTTAAAAAGACAGCTGATGTTGCTTCCATATGGCTGTACTGTAAATGTGAATCTCACTTAAAATGTGGTTTAAGGAAAATTACAATGTTTATTTTAGACTCTTACTTTCTGTTTACCTGCATATGATTTTGATGTAACTCGCTCAGGTGCTATATAAGAACTACAGCTGTTGTTGTATTTGTCAAGCAGGTAAACTTGGATTATTATGGAAGTTGTTGTCCATATTTAGCAACTTTTTAACAATTAAAAGTTTTAGCAAAATACGCAGCTTAAAAAAATTCCCCCACCGTTTCATACAAAACATGCCAGTCTCTTGCTAGATCCCGTCCACCTTAACCACTTCTCGCTACTCTACTAACACGCATTCATGTTTTGAATATTATGGGCTAAGCAGCGTTCTTGTTCTTATCAAAATCTCCATTGACTTCTTATGATTAACGTAAACACTGCTTTCTTCGACAACAAATTAACACGCACTATAATAGTACTTCTTACAATTCTTTGGTAATTTGATAAAAATTACAAATGTACATCATCTTAGAAAATGTTTTAAAACAACACATTTTACATGGTGACATCACTAGGATTACGTTAAAAGGGTAAATGTCTCAACATGAAAGTTCGCATGTTAGTCTTTATACTTTGTTAGTCCTGAGACGCAGTATGGTTTGATGTGCTTTGTGGGGTTGTTTGTTTTTCTCATGGCTACTGCTACCATTCATATGCAGGTGATTGGGTTCCAACTGTGCTGATTTGCTCCAATTTACCCCAGCTCCATGATTGGCTGCCGCCAGGATAAAACCAGCACTGCCTTTCAACGGAGAGAGAGAGAGAGAGGGTTGCAGATTGTAACCTGTCACACGGACTGCTTTTCCTCTGGCTCCAGATAACGTTGTTATTAAGTGCTAACCATTGGTGCTACTGTGGACTTAGTTGGAGACTTGTAAGTTTGTTTAGTATTTTTGTAAGGAAACTTGTAGGGAGGTGGGTGCCTTTTTATTTAATTGCTTTTCTCCTGGTTATTTGGATAGTTAAGGAGATAGGGAAGTTTATTTTGTTGTTCATTTTCTTTTGGTTTATGTATAGGTAAGTTATGGTTAAAACTGAATTAGAAATCTTTTTGTTTGTTGTGTTGGCCTTTGCCCCCTCCTGAAGTTTGTTTCCTTTTATCTTTTTCTTATGATTGAATAAAAAGTTAAATGTTTTCTTTTTGTTTGGAGGTGTTATTGGGGCTGGAGATAAGAGTTCCCTGTGCTTTCTCTCTCCAAAAATGTTACTGCTAGGACCATTACCTCTAGACAAAAAGGGCTAGCATGTAACAAGTGGGGGCTCGTCCGTTCAAGTGAAAGTTTACTGTGGTGTAATTGTAAGTATCTGCTCATTTCTTTCTTGTTCTGTTTGGCTGTTTTCTTTTGGTGGAGAAGGCCTCTGTGGTAGTGAGAATTATGGAATTTGATTTAATTTCATTTACTCTTTCTCCTACTATAGAGGTTTTTGAACGTTGCAGGAAGGCAGATTTGTTTTTAATAGCAGATTTCTTTAATATTGAAGTTTCAAGGCAGGCTACCAAACAAATTATTAAAGATGACTTGCGTGAAAAGCTAGTCGATGTAGGGATTTTACCAGATTACTCTGTTGTCGGTACTGAGGAACAACCTGGATTCACAACACAAGCTGTGACCGGTGCGGTTCTTCCTGGGCCGGCAACTGAGTCTCTGGGTGAGTCAATGTTAGCGTTCAAGTTGAAGGAGTTAGACCTCCTAATAAAAAAACAGGAGTGTGAAGGGCAGAAGATTAGGCTTCGTGCTATAGAGGCTCAAGCAGATAGGGATATTAGGATGCGTGAGTTAGACTTACGTGCTCGGGAGTTAAATCGAAAGCCAGTTCCTATGCCTCGTTCTAGATTCCCCTCTGCTTTATCTTCTGTCACTTCACCTGCTGCTGTTTTACACAAGTACTGATAATGCAGCTACTGAGCCAGATTTTGATGTTGGTAAATACCTTAAACTCGTACCCCCGTTTAGAGAAGCGGAAGTAGATTCGTATTTCATCGCCTTTGAACGGGTTGCTACGAAATTACGGTGGCCAAAAGATGTGTGGGCTCTTTTGTTGCAGTGCAGTCTTTCTGATAAAACGCAAGAGGTTTGCTCCACCTTACCAATAGGTCAGTCCCTTGACTATGATGTAGTAATCTGAGAGCATTCGAGTTGGTGCCTGAGGCATACTGTCAAAAATTTAGATCACATATGAAAACAGCCAATCACTACTCTTGATCCGCTTCAAGAGCTGTTCTTGCTGGAGGACTTCAAAAGTTGTCTTCCGGAAAATGTAGTTGTCCATTTAAATGAGCAGGAAAGTTGTAATTCTTTCTGATGCCGCGGTTTTGGCTGAGTTCGTGTTGACTCATCGGAATGTGTTTCCCCCTGCACGTCGTATTAATGTATCCCCTTCCGTTTGCGAAGTAGTTGATAGGGAAGCGACACGTGTTTTTTTTACGCACTGGCAAAGGTGAGGCCCAGTCGAGTGTGCGTCGTAAGAGTGCGTTGAGTGATAAGCGAGCTTGTTTTTATTGTCTTGATCCCAGTCATTTAATTTCTGACTGTAAGGCATGGAAGCAAAAGAATCCCGCTTTCAAATCTAAAAGTGTTGCACTCATACACCCCGTATTGGCGGAAAACCACACAACCGCTCTGTCTTATCAGCCTTTTCTCCTGAATGGCTCAGTGTCTCACTCAGTTGATTCTGAGAGTAAACCAGTCACCATTTTGAGAGACACTGGGTCAGTTCAGTCATTTATTTTAGAGGAGTTATTGCCACCGTCTACCAAGACTTACTCCGGTACAGACGTGCTTATACGTGGAATTGGAATGCAGTGTATAAACGTTCCTCTTCACAATATCTACTTGAAGTCAGAACTCATAACAGGTACTGTAAAACTTGGTGTACGTTCTCAGCTACCTGTTGAGGGGGTGGGGGTTATTCTAGGGAATGACCTCGCAGGGGGCAAAGTTTTTCCCAGACCAATTGTGGTCCATAACCCTAGCGTGGGTGAGCAACCTGATCTAGCACGTCAGTTTCCTGCAGCTTTCCCTGCATGCGTTGTGACTCGTGCTCAATCGTCTAAATTCAGAGACATGGTGGATCTCTCTGAATCATTTTTGGTGTCGCATGATGAATTTGTGGAAGATAAGATACCAGTCGAGCCAGTTGTTGGCCCTAACGGTGAGAGTGCAGTTACATGTCCTTTAAAGGTTGGTAAGGAGCAATTGGCTGCTGCTCAGAAATTAGACCCCTCATTGGTAAAATGCATTGAAATTGCTGTTCCGCTTAGTCACGTGTCCAATGCTAAGGTAGCTTATTTCTGGGAAGATACGGTACTCATGCGCAGGTGGAGGCATGAAGCTCATGAGGATTCGCAAGAATTCCTCAATTGTATTGCCAGCTGGTTACAGAGAGCAGGTGTTAAAACTGGCTCACGAACATGCGCTGTCAGGACACTTGGGTGTCACAAAAACCTTTCACCGAGTTTCACGGTACTTTTATTGGCCCGGATTAAAATCGGATGTATCTAACTTTTGTAGATCATGTCCTGTGTGTCAATTGGCCGGGAAAGCCAGCAAAAATATACCAGTTGCGCCTCTACAGCCAATACCCTTTATGAGAGAACCTTTTGAATGACTCCTTGTTGACTGTGTGGGTCCGGTGCCCAAATCTAAGTCAGGACACGAATACATTCTAACAATCATGTGTACCGCCACACGTTTCCCAGAAGCGATTCCTTTACGCTCCATTAAAGCCAAAATCGTCATTAAGGAGTTGGTGAAATTTTGCACTACTTTTGGTCTGCCCAGTGTTGTGCAAACTGACCAAGGGTCAAATTTTACATCCAAGGCATTTATACAGACCCTTGCTGAGTTAGGGGTCAAACACCAGCTCTCCAGCGCGTATCATCCCGAGTCGCAGGGCGCGCTTGAGAGATTATCAAACCCTTAAATCAATGTTGCGCTCCTATTGTGTAGGCCATGGGAAGGACTGGGCTGAGGGTCTTCCGTACCTTATGTTTGCTGTCCGTGAAGCAGAGCAAGAGAGTCTTGGGTTTAGTCCGGCTGATCTTGTTTTCGGTCACACTGTGCGTGGCCCGTTGAAGTTGCTTAGTGAACAATTATTAGCTAAAGTCTCCCCGCCTGTGACCATTCTTGACCATGTCAGCACTGTTCGTGAGCGACTGTATAAGGCCTGTGAACTGGCTAGAGAACACTTGATTACAGCTCAGTCAAGAATGAAGACTCGCTACGATAAGAGAAGTGTGAATCGTAGTTTTCAACCTGGTGATAATGTTCTCCTTCTCTTACCTGATCCAGGTTCTGTGTTTCGTTCTAAATTTTCAGGTCCATATGAAGTCAAAGAAAAGCTCAGTGACACAAATTGTCATACATACTCCTGATCGACGTCGTAAGGCCCGTGTATGTCACATAAATGTTGAAGCAATTTATTGTGCGCGGTGAGAAGCCCATTTCCTTCTCCGTTTCACCAGTTGCAGTGGCTACTGTTAATGAATTGCCCGAAGATGAGCCAGTTGAAAAAGTTACACAAGTTGCAGCTAAAAAGCTTAAACTCTGCCGTATTGAGTGATTTGCAGAGCTTTCTTGCACACCTGACAACAGAACAGAGGGAGTAAATTATTAAATTGGTTCATGAATTTCCTTCACTCTTTTTGGATGTGCCTGGTAGAACGACCATGTTGACATGACATTGCTGTAGGTGAATCTCATCCAGTCAAGCAACATTCTTATAGAGTAAACCCCAGGAAGCGTGACATAATGAGATCTGAGGTTGAGTATATGCTGCAGCACGGTCTAGCAGTGCCTAGTCAGAGTCCATGGAGTTCGCCTTGTTTGTTGGTGCCTAAACCCGACGGCTCCTATCGATTCTGTACCGACTACCGTAAGGTTAACGCCTTAACGAAACCTGACTCGTTTCCTCTGCCTCGGTTAGAAGATTGTGTTGACCGAGTAGGCTCTGCTAAATGTCACCAAATTAGACCTGTTAAAGGGTTATTGGCAAGTGCCCTTAACTCCACGTGCATCTGAGATCTCCGCGTTTGTCACTTCTGAATATTTTCTACAATATGAGGTTCTAGCTTTTGGCATGAGAAATGCACCTGCCACCTTCCAGTGCCTTATGCAGGTGGTCTTGTCAGATGTTCCAAATTGTGACGCGTACCTGGATGATGTAATCATCTATTCAAAAATCTGGGAAGAGCACGTAAAGACTTTGGAGTTAGTATTCAGTCGCTTGACTGCTGACTCTTTAACCTTGAATCTTGTTAAATGTGAGATTGGTAAAGCTGTGGTCACATATTTGGGGAAACAAGTTGGCCAGGGTTTTGTTAAGCCCGTTGATGCTAAGGTTGCTGCCATACTTGAGTTTCCTACACCCCGTAATAAGCGTGATTTACGCCGGTTTTTAGGTATGACTGGGTACTACCGGGGATTTTGTTGTAACTTCTCCACTATTGTGTTTCCTCTTACTGACCTTCTCCGTACTACCAAGAGTTTCAAGTGGAGCACTGAGTGTTAATGCCTTTAAGGCTGCCAAATATCTCCTTTGCCATGCCCCAGTGTTGTCTGCCCCTAATTTTGATTTGCCTTTTAAACTCCAAGTAGATGCCAGTGCTACCGGTGCTGGAGCAGTCCTGCTGCAGGAGGACTCCCGTGGAATTGACCATCCCATTTGCTTCTTCAAGAAGTTCTCGAAATGCCAACAACGCTACAGTACGATTGAGAAGGAGGCCCTCGCCTTGCTGTTAGCTCGTCAGTATTTCGAGGTTTACTTGGGAAGCAGTGCTGTGCCTATCAACGTGTACACTGACCATAACCCCCTGATCTTTCTCTCCCGCATGTCCAACTCTAACCAACCTTTGATGCGCTGGGCCCTAATTGTCCAGGAGTATAACCTTAATCTCCAGTACATCCGTGGTAAAGACAATGTGGTGGCGGATGCGCTTTCTAGGGCTACACATGTGGAGACTTAACTGGGTTGGTTAAAACAAATGTTAAAAAAAAAAAATTATGACAGTGGCACTACTATTGGAGTTTTATGGGTAGTTTGTTTTACAATCCGTGGGTTGTAAAATTTAATGGTGGGGGTGTTACGTCCTGAGACTTATTTTGTTTTATGTGCTTTGTGGTGGTTTGTTTGTTTTTTCTCCTTGTCTACTGCTACCATTCTCATGCAGGTGATTGGGTCCACCTGTTGCTGATTTGCTGCCCATTTACCCCAGCTCCCCTGATTGGCTGCCGCCAGGATAAAACCAGCACTGCCTTTCAACGAGGAGGGAGAGAGAGAGGGTTGCAGATTGTAACCTGTCACACGGACTGCTTTTCTCTGGCTCCAGATAACGTTGTCTGTTGTTAAGTGCTAACCATTGGTGCTACTGTGGACTTAGTTGGAGACTTGTAAGTTTGTTTAGTATTTTTGTAAGGACTTGTAGGGAGGTAGATGCCTTTTTTCTTTAATTGCTTTTCTCCTGGTTATTTGGATGGTTAAGGAGATAGGGAAGTTTATTTTGTTGTTAATTTTCTTTTGGTTTATGTATAGGTAAGTTTATGGTTAAAATTGAGTTAGACATCTTTTGTTTGTGTTGGCCTTTGCCCCCTCCTGAAGTTTGTTTCCTTATCTTTTTCTTATGATTGAATAAAGTTAAATGTTTTCTTTTTGTTTGGAGGTGTGTTATTGGGGCTGGAGATAAGAGTTCCCTGTGCTTTCTCTCTCAATTTTACTGCTAGGACCATTACCTCTAGACAAAAAGGGCTAGCATGTAACAAGTGGGGGCTCGTCTGTTCAAGTGAAAGTTTACTGTGGTGTAATTGTAAGTATCTGCTCATTTCTTTCTTGTTCTGTTTGGCTGTTTTATTTTGGTGAAGGAGAAGGCCTCGGTGGTAGTGAGAATTATGGATTATCTGTAATCAATAAATTAAAATGTAATATCTTAGAAAATGTTTAAAACAACACTTTTACATGGTGACATCACCTAGGATTAACGTTAAAGGGTAAATGTCTCAAATGACAGTTTCTCTCATCGTTTAGTCTTTATACTTTTATATTTAGATTGTTTTGCTCAATTAAACATTGATTCACCCACTGGAGTTGTATGGAATATTACAAAGTTTGTACAAAATTGATTATTTTTCTGAAAAAATCTTAATTTGTGTTCCTCTGGAGGAAAAAAAGTGTTTTCCCACATATTTAATAAGGTTCAGTTCCAGAATCAAATCACTAAGGGTGCTTCTGAAATAACTGAGACATCTAGTTTTACATGTCATATTTTTTTTTCCCTGTTCATTGTTATGGTTATCACTATGTCAGTCATTGCAATTTGGAGAGTGAATCCTGCATTAATATGCGAATATCACTCCCGAGACTTTGCAGCTTGTATGTGGCCTTTGGTTCTCTAAGCACCATGAAGAAAATACTTTTATTCAAATTCTGAATATATAGCCAAGAAAGCATGCAAAGTGCGCTTCCCTTATAATCACTAAAAAAAGCATCACTCATTTCAGTTTATTTACCACAATCTCAGAAAGTTAAGTTACAATCAATGAATCTCTCTATACTGCACAATTAATCTATTACTTGCATCGTTTCTACACCTTATTTGTTACAATGAGAGGATTCACAAGTGTGCATAATACAGCTCTGAACAAAACACCAGCAGAGTGTATTTTGACTAACTTAAATACTTCTGCTTGGACATTGCAGTCAAGAAATCAACAGATATTTCTGTGATTGGCTGTACTGTTCAATGCTGCAAAAACACATTGTAAATAGAAACCTTTGAAGCTCTCCTGAGTGCAAACACAAATACGCATTGGAGCGTTTACCAGATCTGTTTTCGCCAATATCCTATTTTTTACAGCCTCAGCGGAGGGTGCTCTTGCTTTAATTTAAGCACCCCTATAGAACCGGGCCTGTAAAAGGAAGACAGCAAAATCACATGAAGTTCTCAAAGTTTGTGAAACTTTTAAGTGACCTAAATTCAAGTGATAATGCACATTTGCATCGATTTTGCAGTGGTTTTGTTACATTGTAGACAGTATTACGCTTTCAGATCTTTCAGTCAGATGGATGTTTTCTTAATCAAATATACACAACCAACAAACTTCAGAAGCCCTTACTTTACTGCAGTGGATGATTGACAATTAAGTAGATGGTCATTTTATGTTGGGGCACACTGGTTAGCATTTACAATATGGTCACATTCTGTTTCTGATATGTTGATTGAGTGATTCAATCATTAAATATTTTGTACCCCAGTGTACCAGCTATATAGAGCTGTCTTGCGAACACTGGATGACTCAAAACATATGTTAGGTGTCAAAATATATTCAAATATAGCATAGGAAGATAGAAAACAAAATTAAATATCACAATAGCAGGTGATGAATAACAAGTGCTATTCTGAGAACATGAGAGTGCTGGGTGTTATGTGTTTCCCTCTTCTGAACTTGAGTCTTAACAAGTAACCTGCCCTCCATCATGAAGAATCACTCACACGCCTTCAAATGAATGACACTCGCGGGCATAACAAGAAAACACATATATCATCCAATTTAAAGTGCTGGGAAATATTTGTAGATCGAAAAAGAGGTGTGTTTGGAGAGGATTTTTTATGCGGAACAGCTGGTACGGATATAGAAACAGTTAAGTGTGATTTAAATGTATCCATAGAAAGGATAATGTGAATCACTTTAAGAGATTTATTTAGGCACATACTCAGTCACATGCTTTTGCAGCTGTAGGGTAAAGGAGTAACACATCATCAGTAGGACTGAAACAATTCGTCGACATTATCGACAACGTCGACAATAAACCAATTTTGTTGTTGTCCAGTAGACATTTGATCTCATATGACCTAATGTATGAATGTGACCAGTGTGGCACTGTAGCTCTCCTGATGCAATTCAAGAGAAGAAGACACAGCGCTACTCCCTGCGTTCCATTCGGAAGGGCTCATCCCTATGCCCTAATCCCTTCAAAGGGTTTACCCTCCGGGTGCGAGCGCTTCGAAGGGTTTGTAAGGGTGTAAGGGGACCAAACAACATGTTTTCTTGAAGTGGCCCTTCTGCGTCATCCATCACAAAACTCCCGTGCCCACACGGAGGCGACCCGTCTCATGCAAAGAATCCTGCGCAAAGGAACTCATGGGGCCGAAGTGGCCATCTTTGTACCCTTTGAAAGCTTTCATTCCCGCAGGGCCATTTTTTGAGCTCTCGGTTTGGAACGACCCTTCAATATGGCGGCCATGATTGTTTTCACTCTGAAGTGCCCTTCGGAGGTCGATATATCCTGTACCCAGAGATATATCCCGAAACTGAGGCTGTGTGGCACAGTTTGGATGATCTAACTCTTACGCTGCATGCTTCCCGCTCAATAACCAACATAAACCACATCAAACTGACAAACCAGCGGTGATAAAGCAGCCGTCAACGCATCTGATTACAGCAATGCGGGAGTTGCACAAAGCTCTGCCGTTCGAGTACTCTCCATAAATTCCAGTCACGTCACGTTTATTTATATAGTATTTTCTAAGTGTTTCCCCTGCCATTATATTGGGGGGCGCCCCACCCCCTTGAAGGTCAAGGTCATTTTATTTACTTTTATTTTCTCTATAGCGCCAGATCACAACAGAAGTCATTTAAGTTACCTATGGTTTATACGTACGTTGTTATATATTGTTCTATACCTTGTTCTATTTTATAAACAAACAAATGCCGTATCTTTTTATTATCTTATGTACACGACGGCATGTAATTTCTGTCTCTACGATACATAGTCACGCTCTCTGTATCGCGCACAGCGAAGTTCTGTCGGCTTCATTGTGTTTCTAAAAGCATTTACCACAGCAACAATTTTTTATACATTTAAAAATATATATTCTTAATTTATTTTTATTTTTGTTTTTTAAATGTTAGAGCTAATATATCTGCTATTATCTAACAGTCCTGGTTAATCTGCTGAGTATTGAACCGTAAAACTTTGCAGTTTCAGCTTTGTGTGACCTATGTAGATTATGTATCTATCAAAGACTCATGAGCCGCAACCTTTTTTATTTTGGTATATGTCATTTGTGTCGCCATCCGACAATGGGGGGTTTAACTGTAAATACCCGAAAGGACAGAGATGGCTAGAGGTTTTACCAAGTGTTGTCCGTGAAAACAATTGCATGTATAAATTAAGTCAAGCCTGGTTGCCCTGTTTGTCAAGTGCATTGTGGTGGTAACCATTTTACGAATATAATGAAGCTAGAGTGAAGTGCAAAGTCTGCAGTGAAGCTCTCCAGAATGGATTTGAAGTCACCCAAACAACAGTGAACTATTGGCCATCCACAGAGAATGAGGACCAGCATCCCATCAGCTCCTCATAAAAGGTGCTCCAGTTACCGGGAGGCGATAACCACATTACAATATGGGGGTTTTAACAGAGCTCTTACCATAATAGCCTTGAAACTGCAAAAGAGTTTTATTGCATAGGGAAGAGTGGGTTGAGTATTTCCAATATTAAAATGGAAGAACCATACCCTTCCGCCGATGTGGGTTTGAGAGAAAGGGAAGTTGTTAGAGCGAACAGCTGGGGTTGCTGAGTTTTCTGGATGAATCCAGGTCTCAGTCAAGCCCAGGATACTAAGAGTAGACTGAGAGTGCAGATAGGACGTAGCTCAGCAAGATTGCGTTGCCGTTATTTATACTGTTAGCACATTGATAGATTGATTGATTGATTGCACTGTGGCAATATTTTCAGAACAATTAAACACATTTTACCTCGTAATTTTCACTACTGTAATGAGTCTGGCATTTTCTTTCTCATTTTCCCACTCATACTATAATAAAGCCATTTTTCACTGTATTTGAGTAAAATACTGATTTGGGAATATTTTTATATCAATAAAATACTTTATATAATCCTTAATGTTTAAATATTTCTTAATTTTGTTGATTTGAGAGCTTTCACAGATTTAACTTTTTAAAGTATTATTTATGTAGTATTATAGTATTTATCAATATTTTTAATTAACTTTTTTATATTTTCACTTACTGTCTGTTTCCAACTTAATTTTAGTTGTTAATATGTGTTCATCATTTTATTCGATTTTTTAAATATTTCTATTTAGCTTTAAATTGATTTAATTTTTAGTAATTTAATACTTCAACTTAAGCTTATTTTATTTAATTTAATTTCTAATTTAATTTTTCTAATCCCTTTCATTTCATATTTTACTTTTTATTTCGCTTTCTATTTTAAATAGGAAAATGAGTTTTAACAAGTTTTTAGTTTGAATTAATAACAAGACTGTTTCACAGTACTGCGTAGCCAAACTTGACCTTTAAGGTTTGCAGCGTATGGCATCATACCCTGCAGATGATGCTGTGCGATTACATAGCTATATATTTCCATATTTCAAAAAACCAATAACTTTTGTCATGTCAATGCTTCCGCCAGTTTATAATACTGGCTTTGACAGTATTTCCACATTGGTGAGATTTATAAAGGTGTGAAGCATTGATAAGAACTCTGCTGGGCATGTATGATTGACTTCTTGGCAATGAATTTGATCTTTCTGGAGAGAATATGTAAGAGTTTATGAGGTCATTTCAGTTCATTTTAAGGCTGATCCACCATGTACCATAGGTGCTGTCTGGGAATTAATCCAACATTATAACACCAAGCCAAAGTGGTGATGCAACCAGAAAGCAACATTTTAATGCAACATTTCTTAACCTAGAAACATCCCCCTCTCTCTCTGTAGTATTCAAAATATTGTTGTTGGTGTTATACACAATAACTGCTTATGATGCAGAAACATTCCTCCTCTCTTTTGCATGCACTACTTTCCTGTTTTACAGAATTGGAATTCTGCGATAATTATATCAGTTGCACCAAATAAACTTGCTTCCCCAAAAATCAAATATTCTCTGACCTCTGAATGAAATGGGCATGGTTTGCACAATGGATTTTAAATTGGGACACCATAATGAACTGAATGTTATGTTTTGTTAGACAGACAGTTGAGAGCTTAGCAGGAAAGAGAGCAGTGAAGTAGTCTGGACTCTGAGATCAAAGCTGCATTTCTCTGGCTCCTCTCCAGTTCTGCTTCCTCTTTATGTCTCGGCCTGGATAAGCAGACAGATCTACAGGCACTGCAAACTACTGTTCTGCGTTCTCATGCAAGATGTTGGCATGGAACAACACCACATATAATCAGGTTCTCTTTACGACGACATCGTGTTTTGGCAGAAAACCAAAACCCAGAGATGAAACCAAAAATATAATTAGGGCTTATTAGAGTGGAAAAAGGTCGTCAAGGCTGATTAGGGTAATATGGCTTTGAACAGATTTCGGTGTGTGTGAAAACGAATGATAATATTCTTAAGTATCTACCCGTTCTGTTTCAGGTTTATTTTTCGAACAAAACCTGACAACCTGAGTGGCTAAAACGGATGCTAAATGAGAGGTCAGTGACAGATGACCTGTCCTGTTCTCATCCATATCTTATCATCAAATACTGAAACATAGACAGAGACACTTTGTATTTATTATAATGATAATCCCCGCAACCCCACTGCGTTCAATTACAAAACTCTGCTTCAGTCAAAAGGCAAACAAAATGAGCGTGGCCCACAGGCTATTTATGCCATAGATTTAGTGTAATCAGATTTATTATTGTCATTATTAAATTCATTTCAAACAAAATAGCCTGTTAATTTTGAAGGCTGAAATGTGTCCATATCTATTACATTTTAAATTGCTCACATTTTGTAAAAAAAAAAAATATATATATAGCTGTTCCTTGAACTGTGGTCACTAGCGGCAAACCTGCGTAGAGGGATCAGTAATATTCTGAGTTAGAAACTTGCATTGACAATTGTTGACAGTTGTTGTTGACCAGAACACTTCCTGTAACACAAAGCAGCAAGCTTGCATGGTTAGGTAACACTACCGTTCAAAAGTTATAAAGTTTTTAACAGAAGTCTCTTATGCTCACAACTTCATATATTGTCACGTACAATCGTATATGTGAACAAATTGTTACAATTTAAAATAAATGTTTTCTTTTTAAATATATTTTTTAATGAAGTTCATTCATGTGATATCAAAGCTGAATCTTTCAACACCCCCCCCCCCCATTCTTCCCGTCGTTCTTGTCCACATGACTTTACAGCCTCATTCCTAATGATAATGTGGCGCCTAAGAAACTTATTGTCAGAGCTGGTCCGTGTTTTGTGTGTGTTTTGCTCCTCGTGTGCCTTTCTGTGTGTCCTTATTTGGTCATTTTCCTGTCCTTGTTTAGTTTAATTATGATTCCGTTCCACTGTGTTCTATTAATTACCCCTTGTATTTAAGTCCTAGTCTGTGCAGTTTTGTCTCTGTTGGTTCTACTCGTTATGTGGATGTGTTTCCTGCTGTCTCCAGTGTTGATGTTCCCTGGATTAAAGACTCCTTAGTTCCTCTTATCCTCGTGTGTGTGTCGTGACGCGTATCTTGTTATTATCAATGTTAAAAATGGTTGCAGCTGTGCTAATAATTTTTGTGGAAACTGTGATATATTTCTTTTTGTATTCTTAGAAAATAACAGCATTGATTTGAAATAGAAACCTTGTTTAACATAAATATCTTTACAGTCACTTTTGTTACTAAAGACCGTAGATTTTGGCAAAGCTAAATTGACTTCAATTGGGTCTGATGATTTATAATTTGACAGAAGGATTTGACTGCTCGGATTTGGGAAAAAGCAGTGTAAATGCATTAAAATCACTTAAAATTCAAACACTCTGAAGCCATATATATATATACAGTATATACTTTAGAACTTTTTGGGATCATATGGATTATATTTTGTGACTTCTAATTATTAGAAGTCATTTTAGCTTTTGCGCTTGATCATCTCTACTGGTTTAAACTAAGTCAAAAAAGTCAAAATTATGAATTGATATCACTTTATTTTGATGGTCATTTTAACACATTCTGTTGACTATAAGTAACATTGCATCTACAGATCTACTAACTCTAATTAGAGTGTTAGTATAGCGTATTAGTAGATTGGTAGGGTTAGTGTTAGAAGAAGTTGACGTACTTTTATAAGATACTTATGGTCAGTAGAATGATCCTGTGGACACATCACAAGTACGACGTTACGCAGACGTAGCTATACTAATCACTCTCACTGAGATGTAGGTGACAGGTGACGGGCAAAGTTACTTATTGTCAGCAGAATGCTCAAAAGGGACCATCAAAATCAAGTGTTACCAATTAATTTTTTTAGCAAACCCTTTTTATTTAACCCAAAGTGAATTACAAAGTACCACAACAAAAGTGATTCATCCTTAAGAGCAAATGACATGACATGGTTCCAGAATTGGTCAGGAACGAAAGAGCTTGTAGCAACAGAGATGTAGGTCAGACACTGTGATAGAACAGACAGTCAATAATAGTGTTTTTGTAGAGGTCAAGTGCGTGCAACAGTTGAAAGTCAAATGCTCACAGAAGAGTTGTGTCTTTCTGTGTTTTTTGAAGGCTATTCTGAACAGCCATTCCACCATTTAGATACATTTGAAGGTTCTTGGAATATTTTGTGCCTCATTCTAGTGATACACAAGGTGCTGAGTACACCAAGAAAATTCCGCAGTTGTATTTTGTAGCGAATCAGCTCATGGGGAAATATGAATAATTAACCATAACTAGTTATGATTAACTATTCATATTTTAGATCCGCTGTAGATATTTAGCTAACCACTCAGGATCAACTGTCTTGTCAATTCCAAGAACTTTAATTTCCTGGTTAAGGGAAATAACTTCTTACTGTACAATTCTACAAAAGCTTGTAAAGTAAATCTGCATGATCATTGGACTCCGGTTCTGAGTAAACACCGACCACGTCAAGGGTGATACAAGTAAGGTTTTATTAACTAAACACTTAAACTAGTCCAACATACAACATAAACACATAAACTGCTCTAACAAACACATACACACACACACACAAACATTTTGGAACTAGGAAAGGTAATTTATTAACTCAGCAATCGAAGAGGGCATAAAGAAGGGATTTTTGGAAGCCCTTTGCATTCGATTCAACAGATCAAAGCCTTCAGGATACGTCAGATTCTTGATTCAACACACCTTCGATAAAAAGGTGTGACTGATACTAATTTATCAATTAATAGACTACGTTAAGTTGATACTTAGCGAGGCTCGGCTTCTGAAAGGAGATTGCCTGATGCCAAATCTTAAGGCCCAAGATCTGCTGAAGTTGGTTGATGAGAAAGAGCTCGTTTGAGTCAGAATCACTTGATGAATGAAAAGGACTAGGCCTGAGCCTGGCACGAGCTTTGGTATCCTGGAACGTTTCTCACATCTTCATCTTAGCATATGACTGAACCACCGACTGGGGCGGGTCACAAGAAGTGTGGCCTTTAAAGCCTGCAAAGATTCACGCCTCTCCAGATGGGCTTGCCCAATGGGGAGGTCCGGATCTCAGTGGAGTTCTTCGTTTTATGACTCTTTGTCTGTAAGCTTGGTATTTTGCATATGTAATTCGCTTGAGTGTTGAGGCACGAATTAGTACAGATTCTTAGAACATCAATATGTTGCATATGTATCAGCATATAATATACACACTTGTTTCGATAATAAGAAGGCGAATTCATAGATACGACACATGAAATCGTGGAGGTGTTTATTAACTAGTGGCATGATAACAGGGAAGAAAACACCTACCTACATCAGTACTAATTACAGCGACAAGGATTCGAGGGGGGGTCCTACACGAGGGACCAAGATAGGTCTATGTCAATAAAAGAATAGGGTGCCGGAGGGAGTGAAGTAGAGAACGTCGGCGCGGGCATGCGGGGGTCGGCCGCCATGGGAGGACAAAGGAGGGTAGGTTGCGCCCCTAACAGTCGGGTTAGGATCCATCAAACCAGTGATATGCAGGGTATAGAGTTCCTGGGCGTAGGGCAAGGCGTCAAGGGGGGGAGTAGCGGTTTGTCTCAAGGCGAAGCCTGGCTCCACAATCTTGCATGAGGGGCTGGGGGGGCGACGTCTTATTGTGAATCTAATGTCAATAATTGAGTTGTTAAATCAAATACAATTAGTGTTTCAGCTTGGTTCGTAACGACGCTACATTGTTGCTGCACCGGTCTGCTGTGCGTGTCGACGAGGTAAAACACAGTACGTATAATACCGAGTACAAGTTATATGCGTATTTGGCGTGCCTCGTCTGGTCGGGGTATCGAGAGGGCCTCCGGGGAGCTCGGGATAACGAGGAAGAGGCACAGAAGGGGGTCACGGCTGGGTAGCCCCCTGACGTGGGGAGAGGGGATCCGAGCTCGTGATTAAGCCCGGGACCCAAATGACCGTGCGGTGAAACAGCGGAAGTAGTACTTCGGCGCCCTTGCGGGCTGGAGGACGTCTGAAGGGGGAGCTCGGTGGTGGTTGCGGATGCCTAAGGCCCCTGCCACGGGAGTATATGTGATGTAAGTCTGCTTGATTTTTATAGAGGGTTCTCGTCTTGAGCTGAATTGGATAGATTGGTGTAATTACTCGATATGAACTGGCCGTGTTTTAAATTTGATCTGTACGCCGCCCTCCCGAAACTTGTGTAATAACCATCACGATGTCGGTCGTCGTAACTCAAAATGGCGTCAGATGATAATGTACCAGTTTTGTGCTCCACAGAGGGTGATGATCTGTGACAGAAGAGTTAAGATCCCTGCAGGGTAATGGGCAGGAAATACACAATCTCTCCGGAACAAGACGTGAAGGAGATTTCAGAATTGACAGAACATGCAGGGAGGAGCCAACACCCCCTATTGGCATCCCTGAAACTTTTGGATAGCATGTAGAATGGGGGGGAAAGACTACCGCAAGGACTGACCTGTCGTTATCTAACCACCGGGGACCCTTGTTGTGGGCGGTTAGCACAACCTCATTATTGGGAACAAAACAAAAGGTCCAATTTTCTGTAAGAATTATGTGACACGGATGAATGGAGTACATAGTGATAATTTTGTGAGGTTGGTTGAGCATCCTAAGTCTATGTTTTCAAACATCCATCAAATATCATAGAATCCCAAACTTCTACTACTTTGATATTTTTCGGGAGTATTGGTAACATACTCTATATTCAGTAACAATGTTTCTGGCTCAAAAGTGTTGGCGGACATAACTTGTGTTTTGCAAAAGTGGTGGGCTGGGCGAGGCAAGCGGATTGGTGTAGATTATTTCCACATGCTTTTCTATGGTCTATACGTCTGAAATAGCCTTGCGGTTAAGGTGTAAAGAGGACGGTGTATGCTGGCACAAACTATATACCGTGAGTTCACTATTACAGTAGCACTAATGGGTATATCTGATGTTTGTTTCAGGGAGGGGTGGGGGGGGTGGCGGGGGGGCATTCTTTTCTTTTGTAATTGTTTCAGAAGCGGGGCCCGGTAGTGGGGCAGCGCGTGCCGCGGCGCGGACCGCAGCAGTGAGGGGTGGCAGTGGGCCAGGGGTGTGGACAAAACCCCTTAGTAACAATTGTGTCATGTTCTGATTGGTTGTCTTGTCATGTGTCTTGTTATCCATTGGTTTGTTTCTTGTCATATGACCCTCCCATTTGTTTCCTATAATACTTCATGTTCCCCATGGTGCCCTCATACGTTGTATTGATGTATTTACCCCCCGCCAACCCCTCTGTTGTGATCTAGTCTGTTTTATTCAAGTCCAAGTCACGTCAAGTCAAGTCCACGTCCTAGTCAGTCCTATTCTACGTCTGTTTCTTGTTTGGAATATCACCTGTAAATAACTGCACTTTGGAGTTCCTCAACATTTTACGCCTCCTAGCCTTCAGTGGCTATTTTCGTTACACTTTATTCTTCTCAACAACCTCTGCAATTCTTTCTGGCATGCTGGATATTAGCTTCTGCGCTAAATGCTGACTGATGGTGATCCATTCTTGCCTTTTTAGTTCTCGGAGTTGATCACAATTTTTTGGGCTTCTGCTTGTCCACACTACTAAAAAGTCGTCCTTACTGAGGCGCCACAGGTGCTCTACATGGGATTGTATCCGGCGAGGTTGCTGCCACAGATCCCAAATTTTAGTGAATGATCTTTCCGACAGCCATTTTTTTTAATCGCTCCCCCCCGTTGAGACATGGTGCCCATGCTGGAAAATGCATGATCATCACCAAAGTGCTCATGGTCTCGTTTGGAAGAAGTGCTCTTAGCAGTACGTTTTGATACCGTTCTTTATCTCATACAAAAAAACCGAGCAGTGATTTTTTGGGCATAATTATGAGACAGAGGCCCACTCCCTTGTTTGAAAAGCAACCCCACACATAGATGGTCTCAGGATTGCTTTCACTGTCATCACATCACATGACTCATGGTATCATTCCACCTTTTTCTATCTCAGAAACAATTATTTTTCCGATGTCCCCAAACACTCGAAGGGAGCTCATCATTGAAATAACTTTGCAAAACCAGTCTTCTTCTGTCCAAATCCTTGACTTATCCTGGCTGCAAATTTCAGAGGTCGGTCCTTGACCGTTTTTCTTGGAGTGAAGTGGCTTCTTTGGTGCCCTTCTTGACACCAGGCCGTTGTCCAAAAGTCTTGGCCTCACTGTGCGTGCAGATGCTCTCACACCAACCTGCTGCCATTCCTGAGCAAGCTCTGCACTGGTGGTGAAACTCCTCAGCTGAGCTGACTCCTCAGGAGGAGATGGTCCTCCTGGTGCTTGCTGGACACTCTGGGACGTCCTGAAGACTTCTTCACTGCAGTCGAACCTCTCTCCTTGACGTTCTTGATGATCCGGTAAATGGTTCTTTCAGGTGCAATATTTCTATTCGTTGTAGCAATTTCCTTGCATGTGAGGCCATTTTGATGCAAAGCGATGATGGCTGCTCTTGTTTCTTTGGAGGTAACCATTGCTAACAAGAACACAATGATTGGAAGCGCTTCCCTCCTTTTATAGCAATCAGTCTGCTCTTACAGTCTAATTAGTATGATAGTGATTTCACCTGACTAGTACTCATTCATACGTTCACATGTGCTGCTGATATGATTAGTCAATTAATGTTAGCTGGTCATTTTGTCAGGATAAAAAAACAGTGAACTTTGTTTTTTTTTTTGTGAAAAGTTCAGTTTTTGGACAATGAAGAATTGAGCAATTATTTAATGCATCTGATCACTCTACACAATCTAGAAACAATGTAAATGAACACCACAACAGCTTAAGCAGCAAACTTTACAAAATACAAAATTTATGTCACTGCCATGACTGTATATGCTTGAAATCTTACTACTTTGTGCATTTGTTTATGTGTGTATTAATATGTGGTAAATTCTCTGTGGTACATCTCATTTTTTCATGAACCTAGAGGCTGTTGGAAAATCAATGGGGTTGATAAGGACATTTGCTCAGTCAGGAACCTCTTCACCTCATCTTTATCCTTCGCTTTGGGCACTAAAACTACTAGTAGACCCAGAAGCTAGACCTCCTCTTGTGGAGAACACTGTGAAGGAGGGAGCAGGTTCCTACAGTGCAGCTCAGATAAAGGTGTTGTGTGCTAAAGACTGTTTCCCTTACCCTTTCCTCAAAGGGAAGTGTGAAGTAAAAATCATGATAAATTATTTGCCTTCCAAAATCGAGATGCTATGGGCTTCTTTCAGCTAGCTGGGCAACATGCCATGAAACAGCTTGGCAAGAGATGCTTGCATTTACTTTAATGATTTTTCAGATGTTCAGGTTTTAAAGTGGACTGCCCGTGAAATGGCTGTATTTGTGGGTGCAGCAGTGGCTGCATGGTTGATGTTTCCTGTCCTGTGACCCTGAGATCAATTATAAGGGTGCTTCTGCACCACACTTCAGATAAATCAATACTTATTTATATAAGACCTGTATTTACTGCACGACTTACCAACTGACTGTTTAAAGCTTTTGTAAAACTGCTTGATAAATTAGTAGTTAACTAAAGGGGTCATGAACTGCATTTTGTTTTAATTTTATAATGTTCTCTGGGGTCCACTTATAATGTTAGCAAGACTTTTTTTGAAACAAGCTCTTTGAAACATGTCATTTTGATAGGCATGCTACCCACTGCTATGATTGGGTATCAGTTATACATACTGCAATAATAGATAGATACTGCTGTGATGTACTCTGAAAATATGGGTCAATTTGGTTAAAAATATTGAGTACTTATTAAGCAATCTGTAACAGTAGGGGTGGGTGAAATTACCAAAATCTTATATCACAATATGAGTAATTTTATTTCACGGTAATGATATATATAACACAATATAGTTATTTTTGCTTTAATGTCTTTTATAATATCCAAATTTTTGGGTAACACTTTAGGGACCAATTGTCACTATTAACTAGTTGCTTATTAGCATGCCTATTATTAACATATTGGCTGTTTATTAGTACTTATAAAGCACATATTCTGAATGACCATATTCTACATTCCTAATCCTACCCAATAATTAAACTTAACAACTGCCTTACTAGCTATTAATAATCAGCAAATCAGAAGTTCATTCAGGCAAAAGTCATAGTTAATGGTTTGTTAATAGCGAGAATTGGAACTTAATTTAAGGTGTGACCAATTTTTGATACCATAGAAATTGTATTATTCTTGTCACCAGTATCAATATCACAAACTATTAAAAAAAACGTAAGCTCACTGAAAACCAGTAAACAAAGGAATTATTATACTGCTGTCACTTTAAGAGCTGGCCGGATTAAATTTACTGTTAATGCACGTTTTCACTTAAGACCTAAATTACTGTGTTTACATGGATACTTGCATTAAACGGGAATTTTTGTGTGTATTTAATCGTTCAAGGCCTATAAAGCGGCAAAAATAACTTCTGCGCTCTATGGGCACCGTCTTTACGTATATGCGCCTTTCTGGCAGCGCTCAGAAATGTCTCTCAGACGGCGCACGCCGTGCATACAGCGAAATGAGTTCTATTTCGCTGCTGATTGCGCTACAACAGTTTAAAATCACTTGTTTTTATATTGCAATACTTAAAAACATGTGCAAACAATAAATTTGTGACCCCGTAGCACAGCAACGTCACGTGAGTGTGTAATCGCGATAGAGACGATAGTCAAAAATCTCTACCGGTTAATCGTGTCTACTGGTATATCGCCCACCCCTATGTAACAGACAAAGCAAAAGTGACACGTTAAAATTTTTTTACTCATGTTAATGTTGTGACAATGTCAGATCCAATGTAAGTATCACTACATTTTTTTTTTTTTTTTCGTCTCTCTAAAAAGCCTGCATTGATCTGTGTCTTGTTTAAAATGAATCAAGTGAACAAACAAATGCAATCTGAAACTTTGTTATAAATAAAGTTCATTCACTATTTCTTAACATTACACCATCTCTATATCAGACATGGTGGTGCGATGCAACTAAAGACAAGAAAACCCATTATAATCATCCGATATAGACAGGATGTTACAGAAACATTGGATCTGGATATGCCTTGTTGCCTTACTAACCCCATATACTTAATTTTTCAAGTTATTGTTTAGTACTTCCAGTCATTTCTGGAAGCTGCTTGGCTGCGAGTAGAAGAGTCACATGGGGAAAATTCCTCCTGATCTTGTTCAAAAATAGTTTTTAGCTTCATGTTTTGCCACTCACATTGGAGTATATTGACTGAATGAGGGGAAAATAAGGTTTATAACTGAAAACATTGCAGTAGGTAACTGTGCAATTCCAAACACTTCCAGTAATAAAGATGATTAAATGAGTAGAAAAGAGAAAATTAATAATAATAATAAAAAAACAACAACAACAGTAGGACATATCGCCAATGTAGCGTATGGACCAATCAGACTCACGTTTTTCATTAGATTTAACAAATCAATTATGCATTAGATTAACAAATAGTCACAGACCCCTCACCCAATAAACATACTGGGTGCCAGGATGTCTGCGAACGACACCAGGTCCCTGGTCACCATGGCAACCACGACACCTTTTGCTAGACCAGATACACTTTACGACCTAATGGCATGTTGAGAGTTCTCCCTCTCACTACATCTTCCATAGGAAAGACACATGATGCACAGTAAAAATGGACTCTTCTCTAATTAATTCATAGGAAAACCTTTCTTTGAATGAACACACATATACATCAGATCATTGTGTATGTTGTTACCGTTCTTGTATATTGTCTTTTGAATTGCATACTGCTTTATGCATGCTTATGATAGAACCACTAGTTCATGTCATCTTACCTATATGTAATCCTAAAATGTTTAGTATCTATGAATTCGTCTTCTGATGATCTAAATGAGAGTGTATATTATATGTTGGTACATAGGCAATATATCAGTATTCTAAGAATCTTTAGTAATTTGATTCGAGTTCCATATGCAAATTACCATGCCCTCACACAAAGGGTCGTAAAACTCCCCAGTACCCAACCTCCCGCTTAAAACTTCAGCCTTTCTCATTGGACAAGCCAATCTTGAAAGGCAGGGATCTTCTCTGACCTTAAAAAAAAAGGGCCCACGCAACAGTCCGCCAGAGGTTATTTTTTTCTATAAGTCTTCAGATCGGGTTCTTTAGATTCTGAGAAGATGAGGATGTGAGCTAGAACTGTTCCTCAAGAACCCAACCTAAGCTTGAGCCAGGCTTTGGCCTAGTCTTTCCACTTCAAGAACCTCTGACTCAAACTGGTTCTTTTTCATCAACCAACTTCAGCAAGATGAGCCTTCAGATTGCATCAGGACTCTCTTTCAGACAGACAAGACGTGCAAGTATCAAACTTAGTCTTATTAATTGATAAATTAAGTATCATTTGCGCCTTTTTACAAAGGTGTGTTTGAACTAAAAAACTGATGTTTCCTTCAGGCTGTAGATCTGCTGAATATCAAATGATACCATAGCTTCATATTTTTATTTATCTTCTTTTTACTGCCTAAGCTTTAATCCTGTTCCTATACCAACCGTATGCGTGCGGGTGGTGTGTTTGGGGGGTATGTAGTATGTTGGACTAGTTTTAGTGTTTATGTAGTTAATAAAGTCTTTTTTATATC
The DNA here is from genome assembly GCA_018155175.1 of Sinocyclocheilus anophthalmus. Taxonomy (NCBI): domain Eukaryota; kingdom Metazoa; phylum Chordata; class Actinopteri; order Cypriniformes; family Cyprinidae; genus Sinocyclocheilus; species Sinocyclocheilus anophthalmus. The sequence continues at coordinate 261,874 of JADLZN010002734.1, read as the reverse complement.
ACACTTGAGGTTGTTCATTGTTTGATCATAACTGGAGTCACTTAATCATGCAAATTTATGCTACAAGCTCTTTGTAGAACTGTACATTAAGAAAGTTGTTCCTTCGTCAGTCAGTTCTACGTTACGTCAGTCGTGGCTGACGAATTGGGATCTCGCCCGAGAGCCTAATCACCTTTGAGTGTTAACTAAACAAGCCAATGATAGTTGGTGTGCGTGTTTCGCCACGCGTACCCCGCCCCGCAGTGCGGGTATAAAGGAGAGCGCGTGCAAACGCACATCAGCTTTTCGCTTTGGAGCAGAGCCTTCTACTAGGACGAATCTCAGCGAGTGTCTGGAAAGAAACAGCCTAGCGTTGGTGTTACGGCGTGTCAGCGGGGGTTGCCATCCAGGCTGCTGAAACCTCGGTGGGCTGCAGCTTCCATTCTGCGGTCTCGCCGCGACCTCCCATGGGCACTTCAGCGCTCTCTCTAAAAGAGTGTGTTTTCTTCTAAAAGAGCAATTTCTAAATGAGCTTCACGAGCGACGGGCGTCTTTTTAAAGATGGCTTCCAGCTCGTGCGTTTCTGGATGTGGTAGTTTCCTGCCTCCATCTGATGGTCATGATCGCTGCATCTCATGCCTGGGCTTACAGCACGCTGAAGCAGCGCTCATGGATGAGGCATGTTCTCAGTGCGGGAACATGCCCATCGCGACGTTGCGGTCTAGATACATCCTCATTAAACGGGGGGGTATCCCCATTGCCATGCCCCGCTCTAGCTCCTCTGGTTCTCGGAGGGCTACTTCGGTTCATGGTCAGGGAGACCTGAGGGTTACGGTGAGAGCTTCCCCGTCGAGTACGTCTTCGCGGGCCTCTCATTCCTCAAGGATGTCGCACCACCTGGTGCTTCCGGACGTGTGTGCTGGGTCCTCGGACAGGGCGGTGTCTAGCATCTTGTGCGGGGCACAGGCAGGGGACAGGATGTCGATCGCTGCATCGGAGGGCGAACTAGGCTCTGGAGATGAGGATTCGGCAGCACTGCCTCCGTCAGGAAGAGTGGCATTACCCGAGTCAGATCCAGAGCTGACCGCAATGCTTTCATGGGCTGCTGAGAGTGTCGGGCTGCACTTGAGGCCTCCTCCTTCTCCCGAACGCTAGAGGTTGGATGATTGGTTCCTGGAGGCGCAGGCCGGTCGTCGGCAGCCGCCTCCAGTTCCATTCTTCCCGAAAGTGCATGAGGAGGTCACTAAGTCTCGGAAGGCACCTTTTTCTGCCCGAAACAAACTTGGTGCCTCCTCCGTCCTCACCAACCTCGATGGGGGGGCGGCCCAAGGGTATGTGGAAATCCCTCCGGTCGAGCGAGCGATTGCCATGCAGCTCTGCCCGCAAAACGCAGCCGCCTGGAGGGGTAGTCCACGCCTTCCGTCCAGGGCCTGTAAGTTCTCGTCCGCTCTGACGGCTAAGGCTTACAGTGCTGCTGGACAGGCCGCTTCCGCCCTGCATGCCATGGCCCTCCTGCAAGTCCACCAGGCCAAAGCGTTGAAGCAGTTGCACGAGGGTGGTGCTGACCCAGGTGTGCGGCAGGAACTGCGCACGGCGACGGACCACGCGCTCAGGGCGACGAAAGTCACGGCGAGGGCCCTGGGTCAGTCGATGTCCACACTAGTGGTCCAGGAGCGCCACCTATGGCTGACCTTGGCGGATATGAGTGAGGCGACAAGCATCGCTTCCTGGACTCCCCGATTTCCCAGGCCGGCCTATTCGGTGAAGCGGTGGAGGGCTTTGCCCAACAGTTCTCCGCCGCGCAGAAGCAGATGGAGGCGTTTTGACACATGCTGCTGTCTGCACCCCACCGCCAGCTGCAGCCCCTCTGTCTGCTCATCACCGAGGGCACAACAGCAGCCTTCACAACGGCCGCAGCGTGGAGCTGGCCGCAGGAAACCGGCGCAGCCCACCTCCGCCCCTGCCAAGCCCGTGAAGCGCCAGAGCAGGCGGCTTCCCTGAGACGGGCGACCCGGAGATCTTGGATCCTGCTCTTCAGGAGATGGGGACCGCACCACTCCCTCCCCCGGAGGAGGACCAGGTGGAGAATCTTATGTTCCCGTTTGTTTTCTTTCCGCCACTGGCTACCCAGCCAGTGGTACCCAAAACTTCAATAAAAGAGCAGTTTCCTTTGCCTCCGGGTCCCAAGAGGGCGAGGACGGCGGTGCACGAGACCCAGTCTCCACACGGCCGTCCCCCTCTCCCTTCGCTAATGGGCAGCAGAGTTCGGTTCAAGGACGCTATGCCTCCCCTGGGACACACGGCCTCCCGGGTTGGGTCCCTGTTCCACTTCGCTGCCCCACTGCGGGTACGTCGTGGTTTCCCTGGTCCCGCTAGTTCGGTCGCTGGGGGCCTGGTTAGCGTTCCCCAGGCTGTCTCGCTGGCTCATGAGAGCCATCAGACTCGGCTACGCGATTCAAATCACCCGGCGCCCTCCCAAGTTCAGGGGCATTCGGTTCACCTCTGTGCTGGACAGGGATGCTCCTGTCTTGCGTGCAGAGATCGCGGTCCTGCTAACGAAGGACGCGATACAGCCGGTCCCTCCAGCCGAAATGAGGTCAGGTTTTTACAACCCCGACTTCATCGATTTGGAAACCCAAGAAAGGCGGTGGGTTACGACGGATCCTGGACCTGCGCGTACTTAACCGGGCCCTTCACAAGCTCCCGTTCAGGATGTTGACGCAGAAACGCATCTTCAATGCGTCCGTCCTTTCGATTGGTTCGCAGTGGTCGACCTGAAGGACGCTTACTTTCATGTCTCGATTCTCCCTCGACAAGGTCCTCCCCTTCGGGCTATCCCTGTCGCCTCGTGTCTTCACCAAGGTCGTGGAGGCAGCCCTCGTTCCATTGAGGGAAGCGGGCATTCGCGTTCTCAACTACCTCGACGACTGGCTCATATTGGCCCAGTCCCGAGCGCAGTTGTGCGAACACAGGGATATGGTGCTCAGTCACCTCAGCCGATTGGGGCTTTGGGTCAACTGGGAAAAGAGCAAACACTCCCCGACGCAGAGGATCTCTTTTCTCGGCATGGAGCTGGACTCAACCTCTCGGCACGTCTCTCAGTAGTGCGTGCGCAGTCGATGCTGAACTGCCTGGGGTCATTCCAGTGCAAGACGGCGGTTCCACTGAAATGGTTTCAGAGGCTCCTGGGATATATGGCATCTGCAGCCGCTGTCACGCCGCTCGGGTTGCTTCATATGAGACCGCTTCAGTGTTGGTTTCACGACCGGGTCCCAAGATGGGCATGGCGACACGACACTTATCGGGTTTCTGTTACCCCGTTCTGCCATCAGACCCTCAGCCCGTGGGCAGATCTTGCCTTTCTTCGGACAGGGGTGTCCCTTGGGCAAGTATCCAGGCATGTGTTTGTGTCAACAGATGCCTCTGCCAGTGCAATGGGGTTGCCATGGTGCAAGGGAATGAGCTGCGGAGGCTCGGTCGGGGCCCAACTGCAGGGCATATCACTGCCTCGGTTGCACGCAGATGGTGGCTTTGCGACGCTTCAAATCACTGACTACACGACAAGCACATACATTACCAGACACGCTTTCAGGCTGAAGTGGAACCTGTTCGTCGTTTGGTGCTCTTCCCGCCTGGAAGACCCCCGTAGAGGCCCGATCGCAGTCGTGCTTTCTTTCCTGAAGGAGGGTTGGAGTGAAGGCTGTCTCCCTCCACCCTGAAAATGTATGTTGCCGCCATTGCCGCACATCACAAGGCAGTAGACGGTAAGTCTTGGGGAAGCACGACTTGGTCATCAGGTTTTTCAGAGGGGCAAGGAGGTTAAATCCTCAGCGCCCTCACCTGTTACCATCTTGGGATCTCCCTCGGTCCTGATGGCCTTGAAGGAGGAGCCCTTCGAGCCTATGCAGTCAGTAGAGCTTAAGTTTCTGTCATTAAAGACGGCACTCCTCACCGCATTGGCCTCGGTCAAGAGGATAGGGGACCTGCAGGTATTTTCGGTCGACGATTCGTGCCTAGAATTCGGGTCGGGTAACTCTCACCTTGTCCTGAGACCCCGGCCCGGATATATGCCCAAAGTTCCCACCACGCCCTTCAGGGATCAGGTGGTGAACTTGCAAGCGCTGCCCCGGGAGAGGCAGACCCAGCCATCGCTCTGCTATGTCCCGTTCGCGCTCTGCGCATTTAAGTGGACCGTACGCGGAGCTTCAGGACATCAGACCAGCACTTTGTCTGCTTTGGAGGCCAGCAGAAGCGAAAGGCTGTCTCCAAACAAAGACTTACCCACTGGTTAGTGGAGGCTATAGTCTTGGCATACCAGGCCCAACGGTTACCATGCCCCCTCGGAGTGAGGCTCACTCTACGAGAGGAGTGGCATCTTCGTGGGCATTGGCGCGGGGCGCCTCGATAGCAGACAACACGTTTGCAAGATTCTATAATCTCCGTGTAGAGCCCGTGTCCTCTCGTGTACTCGCCTCAGGTAGGCAGTAACACCGGATCTGCTCGGTGTCGATCACGCTTGCTGTGCCATTCCCCTCTAAGGACCGGATACATGCGCTCTTCTGCTTCTCAGTTCAGTTCCCCATGGCGAACCATGGTGGAGTTCCTCCCGCACCCTCGGCGGTAAGGCGTGGCGGAGCGCCAGACGCCAGTCTCAGCACTCGTGTGCATGCCCAAGTTCAGCCCTTGTGCTGGGCTAGGTGCCCGTGTGTAGTGATTCCCCTTCAGGTGATCCCACATGTGTATTCGTCCACGGTACGGATCCCCTCACGGTAAGCCGTGTCTGTCCCTGGCAGTCGTTCACTGCCATCTCCGCTGCGTAGTTATCTCACCCCAGGCGGGTTGAGTCTACCGCAGGGACTTCCATATGTAGTACTGCCCTGGGCCAGTCCATATGTGTAATTCCACATGATACCTCCTATGTGCGGGATGTGGCTCCGTAGCGTCCCAACTGGGTACGCTTTCCCAGTGTTATCAATGTACCACTGTATGGAACAGCAGTGGCAGACACCTCTGCCTAACCGCTGTCCTATCTTCCGCCCCAGCTGGTGTGGGGGACTTGCCGGCTTCCGCAGGGCACTGGAGGGGGTCAGCAATAGTGGCGTTTTCCATACAGATCCCAATTCGTCAATCACGACTGACGTAACGTAGAACGTGACAGACTGAAAGGGAACGTCTAGATTACTTGTGTAACCCTCGTTCCCTGAAGGAGGGAACGGAGACGTTACGTCCCGTCGCCACAGTTGCTGTACCACCGCTGTACGGCCGGGGCACGTAGTCTCGGCTCCTCAGCGAAAAACTGATGTGCGTTTGCACGCACTCTCCTTTTATACCCGCACTGCAGGGCAGGGTGCACGTGGCGAAACACGCACGCCAACTGTCATTGGCTTGTTTAGTTAACACTCAAAGGTGATTGGGCTCTCGGGCGAGATCCCAATTCATCAGTCACGACTGACGTAACGTCTCCGTCCCCTCCAGGGAACGAGGGTTACACAAGTAACCTAGACGTTTCCCTTAACCAGGAAATTAACGTTCTTAGAACTGACAGACAGTTGACACCGAGAGGTTAAATGAATGCTTACAGCGGATCTAAATATTTATAATTAATTATAACTAGTTATGATTAATTATTCCTATTTACCATTTGAGCTGATTCGCTACACCAATGTTTAATAATGCTGTGTTTTTCTTATTTTAGACTGCAAAATAGGACAATATCAGCCCATGCATCTTCAGCCGCAGGTTCAACAAATGGGTTTCAGTGATGAGTTACTGGTTTCAGCTCAGGTCAGTACAGGTTTTTAATGAATTTATATGTATAACAGCATTTTTAATTAATTAAATTTACAATGTCCAGGTTATGTTCGCATCAACCTCAAGGCATGGAAAACTTTTGTTAATGACATTGTGTGAAAGTATAAAAAATTGTGTTTAAAAAAATATATATATTTTTTTTGTGGTTAGGTTTTCTGCAGGAAAATATAGAAAGGGTAAAAGAAGGCACTTGGGCTTCAAAGTTGTCTGATCTAGAGTTAAAATGGGATGATTGTTTCTGATTTGAGATCAGCAGTGTCTTCTGGGGGAAACAAAGTGTTTAACAAATTAAATGTTCTAGACGCATATGGGGAAAAAGCCTTTTTCTCCTGAACTGAAGCCTATTTCATTCATGCAGTGTAACTGCACAGCCATTGGTTTGTGCAGGGCTTTAAAAAATGAACCAATGGCGCGGCAGCGGAGTTGCACGAGCCTATGGCGACGAAGCCCGCCAAAACCTGCCAGAATGGGCAGGGCATCTGGCTATATAAGCGGGCGCACGCCACAGGATTCTCAGGTTTACTTCGACTGAAGCGACGACTGAGTCGTGCAGCTACATAGCACGGCCAACAACGCAGTACTCAGGGTTCCCGTATCTGAGGGAACCAAGGTTACGTTAGTAACCGAGTACGTTTTATACCTTAAGTTTAAAAAAACCAACATGCCAACAAAAAAACAATTCTTCTAAACCACTGTTTGAATAAATTCTACAGACTAAAGTGTGTCCATATCCATAACTCCCAGATAACGAAGTTTTGTAAATAGTAAGCTGTTAATTAACATGAGAACTATAAGACACTATTCCATTTTGAAAAGCTCAACATATTTTATGTTTTTTGTAAATGTTGGCAGATTAGCTTAGACATAATAGCATAAGGGGTTGGCTGGTCAAGAATTGTAACATTGTATAACTTATTAATATACAATGTATAGTAACCGAGTACGTTCCCTTTCGATACTTCACTCGTACTGCGTCTGCTAGACGCATATGGGAACAGTCCATTCACGCCGTGCTAATGTAGTGGAACGACTAAGGTATAACTTCCATAAGCAACCAATGCTTATAGAGAAGTAGACAATAACCCAAGGCTAAAGCAGGCTGAGCTTTCTAGGTCACACCCAGCCTGGTTAATCGTTCCAGAGTATACCCGTAACCTCAACACCCAGGGGTCGAGAGCTAACAGGTGAACAATACCAGAGAACTTGGGTGCGGCACGGCCAAGGGCTCTCTGTCATGTCTGTTTACACAGCGCGTGCCATTTCAAGCGGAAAGGATCTTCCAGGTTATAAAACCTCGCAAATGTGGACGACGAGGCCCAGCCGGCCGCCTCACAAATATCCACAATGGACACACCACTGGACCATGCCCACGACGAGGCGATGCCTCTAGTCGAGTGGGCCCATATTCCAGTGGGGCATTGGAGGCCCAAGGAAGAGTATGCTAGCGAGATTATCCATCTAGAGCAGGGGTGCCCAAACTCGGTCCTGGATGGCCGGTGTCCTGAAGAGTTTAGCTCCAACCCCAATTAAACACACCTGAACCAGCTAATCAAGCTCTTACTAGGCATACCAGAAACTTAAAGGCAGGTGTGTTGAGGCAAGTTGGAGCTAAACTCTGCAGGACACCGGCCCTCCAGGACCGAGTTTGGACACCCCTGATCTAGAGAGTCTTTGCTTCGTAACCGGAAAACCCCTTGGTGCGGTTACCGAAGCTGACAAAGAGTTGTTCCGATCGCCTACAGGGAGCGGAATGCTCAATATAGATTCTCAACGCTCTGACGGGGCAGAGCAGAGATAGCTCTCTGTCCTCTTCGGTTGGAGGAAGCGCGGAGAGCGTAATGACCTATGCTCAGTTAGTCGTTAGGCCCGAATTCCAGACAGGCTTTCAGGATCAGCGTTGAGCGTAGAGTCGTCGCTGAAGGAGAATAAATCTGAGAATCCTGTGGCGAGCGCCCGCTTATATAGCCAGATGCCCCGCCCATTCTGGCGGGCTTTGGCCGGCTTCGTCGCCATAGGCTCGTGCAGCTCCGCTGCCACGCCATTCGTTCGTTTTTAAAGCCCTGCACGAACCAATGGTCGTGCAGTTTCACTGCGTGAATGAAATAGGCTTCAGTTCAGGAGAAAAAGGCTTTTTTCCCATATGCTTCTAGCAGACGCAGTACTAGTGAAGTATCGAAAGGGAACCCAATAACACTGATACCCTTTTGTTGTGTTGGAGTGCTGCCTTTACCACAATTTATTATTTGACCAACTGACCGTGTGTAGCGGAGCTGACTAGACGAGAGGCGTGCGGATCCATATGCAAGCTTTTATTAATAAACATGGTCAAAAAACACAGGCAGAGTCGAACAACAGCAAACAGGTATGGCAAAAGAGCAATCCTAAACGGGCTGGAGTCAGACGACAGCGAACGTAATCCAGAGGGCTTGACAAAAGAGGTAATACATAAACGTGAGCAATAGTCCAGGCGAGGGGCAAACAGTCCAAAACAGCAAGGCAAAAAGGTAAATCCAAGATACGTGGGCAAGAATCAGAAACACAACGAGACCAGACTAAGACTAGAACTAGGAACTGAGACTAGGAACTAGAAACTAAGACAGGGAAATGGCTCTGCAAAGTGCTATCACTTGGAGAGCGATAAACGCAGACAATACTCTGCGATTTGAGCAGGATCTGGGTGGATGTTATATAGTGTGTGTTAAAATGCCCCGATACCAAACGCCGATACCATACAGCATGTGTTAAGTGCCATATTCAGACAAAGAAACGCCAACAACAGAACAACAGACAGCAGAGTGGAGTTAAGGATGTCTACTACGAAGTATATATATGCAATGAATATAACGTTAAACATTCAGTGTTAACGTCTGTATAGCTGATGTGCGCGAGCTGATAAACAAAGCACGCTGAGTGGATTGAGCGCGCGGCAGCACAGATGTGCGAGCTTGTCGAGTGAATATATCTTTCTCGCAGACATTACTGTAAAGTTTGTAGTTCGGTCGGATATGTAAAAAAACAAGTAAGTAAAACAATGCACAAATTACTTAACGGTAGAGAGAGAGAGAGATCGGAGAGATACTGGGAATTTTTAACACACTTTATTAAAACATCTAAAAACAAAAGCTACATTATACCCACACATATTCACATTGCAAGGTGGGCAGGAGGCATAGATTACTGTGTGTATATATATATTTATATATATATATAAGATATATATATAGATAAAAATAATAATAATAAAAAAAAAAATACTAATGCAAATGCACCCATCTATCACCATTAAACATTATTCCCCATTCCTCACAAAGTGTCAGTAAAGCTCCGTTTGCACACCATTTGAACTCAAACTCAAGCAAGTTATTTGTCAATTGAAAGAATCCATGTTCCACTCTTATTCTGGATTCCACCAAAGCAGTAAAAAGCGGAAGAATATTTATATTTCGTCCTTCAGCAGCCAGTCTACATGACTTCCAAATGGCTAGTTTGGCTTGTCCGATTATGAAGTTTGCAACAGTACACTGCTGTCTGTGCACTCTTGAATACTTACATCCATAGATAAAAAGTGTCTTGTTAAAAACAAAACCCAAGTTCCCAAGTAAACCTTCTATCAATGCAAATAATGGAGCCAATCTAAAACACTTAATGGAGCCAATCTAAAACATGAAAAACAGATTCTGGTAATGAACAGAAAATACAAGATGGCGAAACATTGAAGTTAAATTTAGAAATGTGAGAATTAGTTGGCAATGCACAATGTAGTAGCCTCCACTGCAAATCACCAGATCGTTTAGGTAAAGGAACCTTATAGAAAAGCCTCCAAGAAGGAGAAAGTTCAGCAGGAACTGTTAAAAAACCTCTCCACTTTGTATCACCTCGGTCTTTAATATGCTCAAAATAATCAATTTTAACGCATATCTGATAAAGGTCTCTCTTTCCGGCAACCTGAAAATCAAGCTCTTGTAATCTGTTAAGTTTCAACAGTTTTCCTTCCCGACCCTCTTCAACCCAACCCTTGGGAGACACAAATAACTTAGGAAAAAACACTCTAGAAGGGCCTCCGGACAGAAAACAATTAACAAACAAGAGAAGTGTGGAGGGAAGAGCTGCTTTCAACCCACCTATAAGCTGCTCGACCATCCTGACTGATCTAAAACCAGCCTGATTGAAAATGTCCACCACTGACCTCCATGTTTTAGACGAAGTGCTGACCAAGTCTGAAACTTTGGTCAATCTTTTTTCCATAAAAGTTTTAACAATTGTATTAGATGTACAAATATGATCTAGAAGAGAGTTGTAAAACAGTGGTTCTTCAAGGCCAAAATTATTGTTTTCCTGTCTAATCAGTTTAAAACCTTTCCAAAGGTTTAACACAGAACCATAAAATTTTACATTGGTTGAGAAATTCCCATCATACGAAGACATGCTTGCCTATCAAGACAGAAGCCACCAAAAGTTCTGAGCAAAGCCAGACCAAACGACACCCATGGCCTAAAATCCACAGGGTAGAGTAGGTTTTGGACCATCTTTAACCTCATAGTTTTAACCTTGGCTGCCAAATCAATCAACTCTTGGCCCCCTTCATTCACTGGCAAATAAAGGACAGCAGGGGGAAGCCAATGGTAGCCATCCCAGAAAAAATCAACAAAAGTCTTCTGCAGACGTTGCAACAAATCTTTTGGTGGGTCAAGCACATTTAAGCGATGCCACATCATGGAAGCTACCAAGTTGTTAATAATGAGCACTCTTCCCCTATATGACAATTGAGACAGAATCCATTTCCATCTTTGTAAACGTCCAGAAACTTTTTCGAAAATACCATCCCAGTTCTTCTGAATATATTGGTCAGTCCCAAGGAAAACTCCCAGCACTTTAAATCCTTCCAGACTCCAAGAACAGTTCTGCGCAAGTACTGGAGGGCCCTCATTCTCCCATTCACCCATTAAAAGGGATGCACACTTTTGCCAATTGTTTCGAGAGGAGGAGGCTTTCTGATAAACCTCCAGAGCTACTCCCAAATCCATAACATCCTGAGCAGATCTAATGATAACAGTAACATCATCAGCATAGGCACTATGTCTAGCAGTTATCAGATCTGAGGTAGACAGACACACTTGATGAGACAGAGCTTTTTCCTTAGTGCAACCAATAAAGGTTCAATAGCAATGGCATATAGGATTCCTGAGAGACCACACCCCTGCCTTATGCCTCTGTTTACTCCGAAAGGTCTTGTCAGGGTACCATTAATTTTGAGCATGCTATACGTATCCGTATACAAGAGTCTTATATAGGCAATAATAGATGGACCGAAACCAAAAGACTCAAGGCACTTAAACAGGAATCCATGATCCACCCGATCAAAGGCTTTCTCCTGGTCCAGAGAAACAAATCCAATGTTAAGATTGTGTACCTTAGCAAAAGAAATCAAGTCCCGAATCAACATTTTTTTATCAAAATAGTCCTTCCTGGAATGCAGTATGATTGATCTGCATTAATCACTGAGGAAATGTAGAGTTTAATTCTGTTAGTTAAAGACTTTGAAAGTATCTTATAGTCAACTCTGAGTAAAGAGACTGGACGCCAGCATCTGATGTCTTCAAGATCACCCTTTTTAGGCAATAGTGTGACCACAGCTCTACGTAGACTCACTCTTGTTTGTCAAGCTCATCAAAGGAAGCTTTTCTCATAGCCATTGTACCAGACAGCAAAAACACTTTTAAATCAGGAAAATATGACTCCATTTTGGTTTTGCGAAGCCCCTTTGTAATATCAAGAAAGTTATTAATCTGGTGAACAGAATAAAGTTATTCGTACCTCCAGAGGCAGGCTCTGAATCCATCGCGTCGTTGTCCATTATCTCTGTGTCTTCACATTCCTTGTCAGAATCATCCATTTGTAGCTTTAAATCCAGAAATTCTTGAGATGAAATGTCATCTTGACTCTGATTAAACGTGTCATCAATAATTGTGTTACTCTGTTTTGTCAGGCTGCGTTTGTTTTCCAAAACAAAGCGAATCGGTCTCAGGCACGGACTGCAAGCACACCTGTTCCGGGCTCGTCTCTGCCTGTGGCACAGCGGGAACATGACTCGGCCCAGCCGGCTCCTCAGCAGCCTCCACCAGGCCGTCTTTAGAGGCAACCAGCGCCGGTCTCTCGGGCAAGTCACCCGGCACTGACAACGCCTCGCCCGGCTGGGGTTCTGATACCTCAGCGGCCAAAGCAACATTTGCGCCAGCCGCCCTTTCGCTGTTCTCCGCATCTGCAGCCGGAGCCGCAGGAAGGCCTGCCGGCCTGTCTCGATTCAGGCAAGTTTGTCTAACGTGTCCAAAAGCACCGCAAACAAAGCATCTCATCGAGTCTGAGCTAATAAAGATAGTGTAATCTTTGCCATCAATGCTTAGTTTCACCGACAGATTTAACGGATCACTCTGAGAATTCAAAATCATAAAAGCCTGACCCCGAAAAGACATTACATGTTTAATATCAGGATTTTTACATCCGAGTGGAATCATTTTAATAGGACTCACTATTTTGCCGTACCTCTGGAGTAAAACATGCTCCAGTTTTTCATTTTTAACAAACGGGGGTACGTTCGATAAAACAACTTTCTTGGACGGGCTTGACAGAGGCAATACAGGTACAAAAGTGTCTTTGATTATCAACTCAGTTTCAATCAAGTCATCCACGATTTGACTTTCACTGAGAAAGAACACGATGGCTTTATTCATACGGGAGGCAGATCTGATATTAGCGCCACCGACCGCCGCACTCACAGCTATCAGACAATCCTCCACTGACACCTGGGCATCAGGCATGCATTTTCAACCATGCCTGAGTGTTAACCGCGAGAAATCTCCCGCTTCCGACCCCATTATCCCCACCCACCGACCGAAGTCAGGGGTAAAATAAACCTTTAACTAACCCTACACTTGACAGAGAGGAAAAAAATCCCAGGAAACAAGAAAACTCACTCCAACAGAGAGATACTCTCACCCACGCCAAACAGCTCCGTCCACACTCACTCCCAGCATGCACTAGCAGAGAGAGAGAGCGAGAGAGAGAGAACGAACACTTCTGTTGTGTGATCTTTGATGTTCACTCACATAGCACACGCATCATTTGGATTAAAACAAAAACCATTCATAGGGGCATTCACTATAAACATAATTTATTTTCAACCTTAGGCATACACGACTTTCTGGCGAAAGTGAATCTAGCAGCCTGTGTGAAATGCGCTAGGCTGTACTATTCTGCATCAGTCTACTTGCACGCGTTGCGCGTGTTTTGCTCAAGTGTTTCTGCATTATATGAGTGGCTTTGGAATATAAAATCCCAGCACTTTTCAGATGAAAAAACACGACTTCCATTTCTGAAAATATCACAGCTAGGAGATTTATAACGAGTGGTTCCCACATTATTACAGCAAAGCGCGTGATTAAAGTACTAAGCCACTGCAATGAAGCAGCTCTAATGCTATTAAATTAAAGATGATGTAACATAGAGCCAAAAAATTAACAGTGAAAGTAACAAACACTTGTAAAATACATTTTAATGAGCATAATCAAGTGTGAAAATAACCGAAGGATACACAGTCAAACCAAAAATTATTCAGAATTCAAAATTATTCAAATTAATATCATAATTTTTTATATTTTTTTACTAGTGTGTGCAGGACACTATACAGTAGTTCATTTATGTTAAGTGAGGATAGCAAAATAAATTAAACTGTGACAAATCATACCCAAAAAATGTCTTCATACAGTGGACTACCAGTAAAATTATACAAATTTGGGTCCAAAAATTATTCAGACCGAGTCTGGGAAAAAATCTGAAGTTCAGGTTTGCATGAAGCTGGATGACAGCATGCCCAGGAGACTACAGGCTGTCATTGAGGCTAAGGGTTGCCCGACTAAGTATTGATAGTTGTGTACATACTGCCATACTGTCTGAATAATTTTTGGTTGATTGTAATCTATTACATACCTTTCTGTCAAAGTTATCTAACATTATCAAGATCAAATTTGTTCTGACACAGGAACTCTGCGTTCTGTCATATTTTTATCATTCTAAACAATAGCGAATAACTGATAATGTGAGAATGTGGAAGGTGTCAGAAAAATTTGGCTCGACTGCTATCTATTGATTAAATGAAGTTACCAACTAACATTTATACCTACTCTTTGGTTTCTGTACCCAATATAAAAAAATGTCAACTGCAATAAAAATATGGAGCGGTAACTCGTTTGGCAAGTACCAAAAATAAAAGTATCGGTATCGGGACGAGTACTGAACAGGGTATCGGGCATTCCATAGTGTGTGTAATAGCTTTCAGGTGGGCGTGTGATTGGTTACAGCTGTGTGCAATTAGTGCAATGGATGGTGGGATATGTAGTCCAGGATGACATGCAACAGTTTGAGTAGTGTGAGAGTCAGTGTAATGGAAGTGTGACCTCTGGTGGTGAGTGAGTTGAAGTTCATAGACCGGATTCGTGACACAGTGGGACAGTGTGTGTGTGGACATGCCAAGGTTTAATGTTGTTTACAACAACAAAGTCGCAGAAAGCCAAAACCCAGAGATAACTGTTATGATAATTATTACTGTAAAACATATAGCTTTGTATGCACAGTCTATTGAAAGTGTAGCACCATCCAAATATAAATAGACAAAACAACTTTGGTGCATCTAAAGCTACCAGAATAAACTACAGCACAGGACAAATATGGTGTGGTTACAAAAATAGATGAGAAGTATTAACATTTAAATAAAAAGGATCTATGTTTATGGTTAAAAAATTATATATCTTTATTCTTTATAGAAACCTGAGACACTAAATTACACACTATTTCTTTAACAAAATATATTTTTTATATATATAAGTTCATCACTATATTTGATTAATCTAACCTGTAAATCTGTTCAAAATGCTAATCACAAAAAAGGGGAATCAAGAGGATCAGCATAATGATTGATAATTGAATCCATTAGTCACGTTTAAAATTATTTTGTCTTTTAAATGTGACTTTATCACCAGTCAGTCACCCTGATGAAATTAAATATTCTTGAATAAAAATAGAGTGGTGATTACCTATTATTTATCTACGGTATGTTTAAATTACAGTAATTACGTTTAGCATGACTAGTCTTAAGATGGACTTTAAATGATGACTGCAAACAGTGGAAACAAGAAAGGGTTATGGGGGTTTCTGCTTAGACTAGACAGTATATTAGAGTTTCTCTTTCATATTTCTCACTCTGTTATGACCAGTTAATGCATAACAACCAAGCACAACCCGTAACCAGGCCTTGTGGGCAAAATTGAGTATTCCCTTTGAACTCTATGCCCTGAATAAGATGGCTGCTTGATAAAGCTTGTGTATCTATGACTTATGTGATTTTGTGTGTGTGTGTGTGTGTGTGCATTGTTGTATGAGCGAGCATAGAGCCTCTAATGAGATTACTACTCTAGTGTTTCACAGAAACGCACATCCGTCAAAGGTTAAGATGACACACAGTGTAAACACACAGAGATAACTTAGGTTGTGTGGGAGGTTATGACAGTTTGCCATTTAAAATGCATACTAAATTTTCATGTGAGCGTTTATGAAGTGATTTCAATCATAACCACAAGATAGCAGTCATATTTTGTGCCTGAGCGTAATGCATTTGTTTTAAAGCTGTTGAACAGAGTTATTAAGATAATTTCCCTGTGCCTGTAAATCAGGGTAATTAAGATGCACCAAGATCGGTTCTTTTCTTTTAATCTCTTGCTTTGTTTCCCTATGGAAAATGCAGAAATGGGATTTTCTTTCTTGTTTTTCAAAAGCTGATGCTATCTTCTTTCCAGAGGCCATGTTTAATTATTAAAGGATTTAGAAAATGACCAAATACGCTTCATTCAGCTGTCAGCAAGTCTCTGGCTCTTGGTTGCTCTTTTGAGACTTCACATTTTAATCACTTAAGAAATGGCATGCAACTTCCTGAAGAAAATTATGTTTATGTTAAACCCGAGAGTATAAAATCACAATTTTTCTTGTAAAAGCGGTGCTGATTTATGTAGCACTCAACATGAAATCAAAATGAACCATGTTTACATTCTTAAAACATGTTCCTTTTCTTATTGTGTAACATTCATTGGTGCAAGCTAAGAAAAAATAGTAGGCTTCACACAGCTATTCAATAATTTGTAATAGCAAAATTGGACTATTTTGGATTTATTTTATCCATCCTGCTATGTACTGCCCACTTAAATTCCCATTGGAATTTATCCCATTCTCATTTATCGCTGAACACCCTTTTTCACTCAAAAATGCATCACATTACTTTTTTTTTATCTATTTATCTATACAAATTCTCCTTTTTATGCTATTTAGAGAGATAAACACAAATACATAATATTTAAATTATGCATTATAAAAAGATTAAACTGCATCCAGTCTCTGAACAGTGAAAGCTATAGAATCTAATCGCTGTAGGGATGCAAGATCTTGTGTAAGCTCATTTGTGTTGATTTAAAGCTCTAGAAAGAAGATAGATATAATATTGGAGCTTGTGGCATACGGCATATTGTTTTGTGTCTGTGTTGTGAAGAGGGATTTGAGAGGCTGAATCCACAGAGACAGATTCTAGATGCACCGTGACTGATGACATAAGAGAGGACGTCAGAACGGCACAAGTGTATTTAAGGGAGTAGGTTTTGGCTGTGTAGACAGAGTATGAGCTGCAGCAAAAAAAACAGTAGGTAGTAGGTCAATTAACTCATTTGTAGAGGAGAAGTAATTACGTCAGGTCACATATTAGCTCTAATTGTGCATTGACCGGGAGGTATGACGTGCTTTTTGGGTCTTTAAAATACAGGCAGAAGTGGAGCCAAAAAAACAGGTTTAAGCTGAAGTGTATAATTTGTGTATCTCTCGTCACCAAACAGAATATATATGCATATATTATTATTTTAGTTATTGTAATTTTTTTTTATAACACATCCACCTGCCATTGGTCTATTTACACTAAAAGCAATTAAATATCTGTAGGCTGTTAAGTCTCTATGATGTTGGTTTCTAGTAATTTTTCCACCAACTGTGCCTACCATACTATTAGTAGTTTTGGGGCTAAGCTACAAACTGCTTTATTTAAAAATTGTTAACACTTTATTTTAAGGACCAATTCTCATTACTAACTAATTGCCTATTAGCATGGATATTACTAGCACATTGGCTTTTAATTAGTACTTATAAAACACCCTTTTTCACTCTAAATGCGTCACATTACTTAAGAAAATTTTAATGGGCTTCAAATGACAAATTATCTATACAAATTCTCTTCTCTTTTATTTATAAAACACATATTAATGCCTTATTCTGAATGACCATATTCTAGATTGCTTAATCCTGTCCCATACCTAAACTTAACAACTACCTCACTAACTATCAAAAAGCAACAAATTAGGAGTTTGTTCAGGGAAAACTCTTAGTTAATAGTGAATGTGTTCTCTAATCTAATCTTGCTACATTGACACAATTGCATAATTTCTTAAACTGTCTTACTATTTCAGTCTACTAAGTGAGTCATTTTCGCTTGAACCAGTCCGGAGCGTGTTTCCTAAAAGCATAGTTAACCAGTTTCCTTTAAGTTAGTCAAAGCAAGTTTGCAAGTTCTGTTGTTAGCAGCGTAGTTCAACGATTCAGTGTTTCCTGAAATCATAGTTCCAACCAACATTCGCAAACAGCATTGCAAAGTTGTATGGTTGGAACTACATCTCTTGATTTAAGGTTAGAAGAATAGTTTCTTTTTTTTATTTTGTCATGTAGACTTTATGCTCTTGAGCAAAATAAGCAATTTAACATGCAGTACATCTTACATTCCATATATTTTCAAATTTCATTCTTTGTCTTTTAGTGTGAGAATAAAAGCACCATTTTTAAAGGGCATACATGAATCTGCTCCAGTACACAGATCGAAGGGAAGTTATGACTGAATCAAACACTGTAAATAAAGAAAAACAATGAAGAACAAAAATAGTACTCAGATCTTGAAGCGATTAATTAGCAGAAGTTGGAATAAGAGGTTACTCCACCAGTTGTGTGATGCCATTTCCATTTAAACAACTGGCCCATAGAAATGTGTGTATATATATTATAGATATAATATATTATATTATATAGTATTATGTGTGTTAGTGTATCATAAAATATATTATATATGTGTGTGTGTGTGTATATATATATATATGGTTTATCACTGTCAGTGGGAAAACCAGTAAAGAAAGTAAGAAGCCAAATCTTG
Source organism: Sinocyclocheilus anophthalmus (assembly GCA_018155175.1). Lineage (NCBI taxonomy): Eukaryota > Metazoa > Chordata > Actinopteri > Cypriniformes > Cyprinidae > Sinocyclocheilus > Sinocyclocheilus anophthalmus. Next base: position 243,804 of record JADLZN010002734.1, on the reverse strand, counting down.
AGTAATCAGCGTAGGTTATGTAACTGGCAGGCGTCACGTTAGTCAAGCTCGATCAGCTGACTCTTCAGGATCCCCCATCAACCTAGGGAGACTGACACCATCTAAGGTTCCACGATAACCAAAGTCCCGCAGTAGAGTAGTATCAGCAGTTTCGCATTGCTCAAGAGCTAATTACCCTCCTCCATCCCCAACTCCTCATCTGTCAGTCAGGATTCAGCCTTCTGATTCACCTTTGAATCAGACTAATTCTAAAATGTGTACATAACAATTTTTTTTTTTTTTTTTTTTTTTTTTGAAAATTGAACGATATCTGCAATAAATTTATGTTGGTTCTGTTCTGCTTACCCTGGGGGCGGTTATCGCTGCTCTCCGTGCTCTCATCCATGCTAGGCTGCATGAATGCACATGGAGTTCTTGCCCAGAACAGAACCATACAGCCAATCCAAACTGTATGCTAATTGTCAATCATCTTTGACAATAGTGGTCCTGACAGAAGTATATTTTCTCTAAATATTAAACCGGTCCGTGTACTATTTGGTAATTTGATTTTTTTTTTAATATTGAAAGTAGAAAAATTAGAAACGGCTCCTTTTTCGGTTTTTCATTTTTTGCAAAAAACGAAAAACAAGAATTCGGCTTAATTTTTAGTTTTTCGTTCAGGGGTAGAAAAATAAATAAACAGCTTGAATATTCGATTTCTACACGTGGGCGGGAATTAAACGCCCCTTTCTGCTGATTAGTCAGACAAAAAAAGATCAAACCGTGCTGTCATCAGTTCTTCTGCAGTTCCGCGCGGCAGAATACTAGTCCTCTGCTGCTGCAGTTCGGATTCTTAAACTGTTTTATTGCAACTACAATTAATCTTTTTCTCAACAAACCAGACAAATGAATGGCTCGACACAACACGTTCTGTGGTAGAGCCTAGACTGGGCTTTCTTCGGTGTAGATATAAATTCTATGCTTTGCATCAGCTGGGCATGGCAGGGTATGATATAACAGCTGTCATAGCCTACCCTTCTCACCCAGTAAGTCTGTTTGTTTAATTAAGTAATTAATTAATTTGTTTCAAAATAAATATTTTAAACACAAATATAAAAAGGAAAGAATAATGCTTTGGCTTGGGTATATACATAGCTGGATAGATTACTTACAAATTGCAATCCGTTACTGATTCCAAATTACATGACAAAAACTGTGTAGTAATGTAATCCATTGGCATTATGTACGTATCCGCGTCCATGAATTCCATCTGTAGCCAGCAGAGGTCACCCTTTCCATTTTCATTGACTCTCGCACAACACAAACTGTTGCATAGCACCTACATATCCCATCATTCATTGCACTGATTGCACAAAGCTGTTTCACTGATTGCACACACACTGAGTGCACACAGCTGTTTCATACACTCACTCACTATTTAACACTACCTGATCCCTCGCCGCCGAGTATTGTTTAGCGCTTTCATTGATAGCACTACAGAAGCCATCGTTAGTTTACCTTGCTAGCTAGTCTTGCCTTGTCTGTTCTTGGTTTTGAGGCCTGGCCTGGTTTCTGATATATCCCTTAGCTCACCCTTTTTGATTCTGTTCGCCATTCGTTGACCTTCGCTAGCCCTAGGACTATTCTTGTGTCTTGCCCACCATATACCTGTTTGACATTATTCGACCCATTGCATGTTTATGACCCAAGCCTGTCAATAAAGCTGCACATGGATCCGCACGTCTCACGTCTCGTCCGCCCCGTTACACATACATATTTTAGGTAATATAGCAGATCCCCTTTTGATTCTTTTAGATACTTGTGACCTAATCCTTTATACATGATTCAAACAGGATTATCTGTTCATAATGTTGTGAAAAATACAAATAGTGAGAAAATATCATTATTTATTATTGTAATGATTCAGTCCACTGAAGGCGAGCTTAGTGAGAACCCAAGTGCAGTTTATTTACAGGTGAAATCCAAACAATAATCCGAGACTTGACATGAACAGAACAGACATGACATGAACAGGACTGACACAAACAGACTAGACTCCAGACCAGGCCCGTGAAGAGGAGCAGGCAGATTGGGGGGCCATGGCGGAGCAGGCAGAACGGGGGGCCATGGCGAGCAGGCAGATCGGGGGGCCATGGCCGAGCAGGCAGATCGGGGGGCCATGGCCGAGCAGGCAGGCAGGAACAGGGCGCCGCGCTGGGGTGTTGACGGCCAGAAAGGACGCCATGGCGCGGCAGAGACATTGGACAGAACACTGCCTGTGACCCGCACAAGCAGAGATTCTGAAAGGCTCCTGGTGCCGTGAACAGGACAGACAGTGGAGTTCATGAAGCGCCTACATGGCCGCTGACAGGAAAGACAGCGAGTTCATAAAACGGCCTCCATGGCCGTAACAGGACAGGCAGTGAATTCATGGACGGCCTCCATGGCCGTGGCAGGACAGACAGTGTGAGGTTCAGAACGGCCCCTTGGCGTGGCCGGACAGACAGCTGAGTTCATGAATGGCCCTGTGGTCAAATAAACAGGACAGGGAAAGTGAGGTCATGAACGCCTCCGTGGCCGTGACAAGGCAGTCTGTGAGTTCATGAATGGCCTCCGTGGCCGTGACAGGGCAGGCAGTGAATTTGGAAGCGGACGCCACCACCTCAGGAGGTTCTGCAGCGGATGCCGCCACCTCTGGAGGTTCTGCAGCGGAAGCTACCACTTCTGGAGGCACAGGAAAGGCCCTTGGAGCGGACTCGTGGATAGGAGAGGCCTCTGGAGCGGACTCGGGACAGGAGAGGCCTCCGGAGCGGACTCGTGGACAGGAGAGGCCTCTGGAGCGGATTCGTGGACAGGAGAGGACTCTGGAGCAGACTCGTGGACAGGAGAAGACTCAGGAGTGCAGTGTGCAGCCCACACACTCAAAATAGTGACCACCATTACAGGAAGGGCAGCAGAGTGTGGCATGACCTCTAAGATGGCGGGCTTGAGAGTGCTGACGTCGCCGGGATGCCTGCAGCTCGCACCGACATCAGAGGTGGGTCCATCACACTAGCAATCAGTCCTTTGAGTCTTGGCCCAAGCTCCGCATTCGCAGGAGCTTGGCTACTATAGCCCCCCCCCAAAAAATCCTTAGGGGAAAACTTGGGGATAGTCACGACGTGGAGAGGATCAGGCGGGCGGGCCATTCTTGCCGGGGACTTGGCGTGGCTGCGCCATCTTGGCCGGGGGACTCTGCGTGGCGGCCATCTTGGCCGGGGACTCTGGCGTGGCGGCCATCTTGGCCGGGGACTCTGGCGTGGCGGCCATCTTGGCCGGGGACTCAGGCGTGGCGTGAGCAGTCTCTGAAATGGCGGCAATGTCGTGACAAGACTCTGGAAGATCAATTGAGACGTGATGAGACTCTAGAAGGGCAGCCATTTTGCAAAGAGACTCTTGCGTGGCAGCCATCTTGCAATGGAGCTCTTCAATGGCGGCCATGTTGTGAATAATTTCCTGAGTGACCAGCATGATGTGAGCAGGCTCTGGCTTGGCAGACGTGACGTGAGCAGGCCCTGGGGTAGCAGACATGACGTTAGCAGACTCTGGCTTGGCAGACATGATGTGATCAGGCTTTGACTTGGTAGATATGACATGAGTAAACTTTAACTTAACTGGCATGATTTTAACAGGTCCTGGAGTAGCAGGCATGATGTGAGCAGGCTGTGGCTTGGCAGACATGATGTGAGCAGTGGGGGGGGGGGGGGGGGGGGGCCTGTTGGCGTGACCAGACTATGAAGGAGCAGTGATGTGGCTGGGAAGGCGTGACGTGAGAGAGAAGGCTGTGGCTTGGCAGGCATGACGTGAACAACTCCTGACATGATGGTCGGGACGTGGAAAAGGTCTGATGTGGCGGGTACTGTGGGATAGCGGTGTTCCTCCTCAGCAACCCCCACAGTAAATGGTGAATCAGCCAAATGGAGTGCAAAGTCAATGTATTGTTCAAGAGTACATTGAGGGGTATTGCGTGGCATTAAACTAGATACATTTTTGCTCAAACCATAGCGGAAAATGTCCTTAACGAATGTCTCATTAAAATCCACTTGGTGACAAAGTCCACAAAAGTCCTGAACATATTCCTAAATGGAGCGATTACCTTGACGGAGGCAAACAAGATGATCTGCTGGATTCATAATGCTGTGGTCGTGTATTCTGTAATGATTCAATCCACTGAAATGCGAGCGTAGTGAAGAACCCAAGTGCAGTTTATTTACAGAGTGATACAAACAATAATCCAAGACACAGACTTCACTTGAACAGACATAGCATGAGCAGACTTGACATGAGCAGACTTGACACAAACAGACTAGATCACCAACAGGGGTAAATACATTCAATACCAAACAACAGGCACAATGGGCGGGACATGAGGGATTAGCAGACAAGGAGGGTCACATGACAAGAACAAACAAATGGGAAACAAGACACATGACCTAGAAAACCAATCAGAACATGACACATACACAAGGCAGAGAGACATGAGGCAAGGGAAGCATGACACTAACAACATGAAACAATTACAAAATAAAAGACATGGAAAACATGAACATGAAACAAAACACCACATTACAAATTAACAACATGAAGTGCATTAAACATAACATTACGTCAAGGTTTCCCAAACTGGAGTTCGTAAAGGAACTGCAGGGAGTTTGTGAGTTTAATGAAAAGCTAACAAATAATTAAATCATGAAAATGTAAAATTAAAATAAATCATACACTTACTAAAAAAAAGATGAAATATTTTTTGTTTACCTTCACGCCATATGACCATTCACCAAAGTCAGAGAACCATGAACATGCAAATGTGATACTTAATTATTAAAATATTTATTTTAAAATCTCAGGGGTACTTAAAGGATCACTGATTATGATTTCACTTTTTTAAGTTTATTATGTAATGTTGCTGTTTGAGCATAAAAAACATCTGCAAAGTTACGATGCTCAAAGTTCAATGCAAAGGGAGATATTGTCTTTTACAGAATTGCTGATTTGACCACCTTACAGTAAAATTGTTGTGAAAGAAGTTCAGAGGACAAAGAGTTTGAGAAGGTCTGGCAATAAGAAATAACAAGAATTTGTGCATTTCAATGAGATTGAAAGACAAAAGCCTTTCAATAATACATAATAATACATGGTTAAATAACCGACTGAGTGATCATTCAAAAAAAATTAATGCGTTCATCAGTAGTTGATGCAATGTTGAAACACCTGAAATGATTTTTGTAAATCCATTGGTTAAATGCTGTGTAGCCACCGGACTAATGACTGATCTTTGTGCGAATGTCCACAAAACTGGAAGACTTTCTGAGTGTATATAAATGGTAGACTATTTTAGAATGGAACATTTAAAAGATATAAAAGAGGAATTAGAAAGAATCAATAAATGATGAATAATTTATTTCTATTGTGAGAATAATATGTAATCATGCAATCTATAAAAAAGTAACTGTAGTCTGATTAAGAGTATTTTAAAATATAACTTACTCTAATTACAAGTGCTTAATTTTTGGAATCTGATTACTTAATCCAGATTACATGTAATCAGTTACTACCAAGCTCTGGATAGGCTATATAATAGGTCTATAATGTTTCACACAGGAACTATCATTCTGACTGACAACAGGAAAACAACAGAGATATTAAAATGCATACTCTTCTGAGTATGATGTTTTATAATGTTAAAATTTGTGAAATTAAAAATCTCACACACAGGAATGCAACACAGTATTTACATAAATGTAATTAATTGCCATTTTGGTTTGTTTCTCACCAAACCTTACAGTACGTTCAGAACGTTTGGAATATAGCCTACGCCACGAGATGCATATTTTATGACAGATTTGCATCCGCTTAAACAATGAAAAGTCAAAGTCACTATTCTCTGCCATTAAATGGGTAAGTGCGAGCAGGACATTTTTTGTGTGTGTGTTTCGAAAAAAAGAAGGTAGGCCTAATAAGCCTTTAGAACAACATCTGACTAGTTACCCTAGTTAAATAAAGCAGACAAACATGACTACTGTCAAGCGCAGACCAGTATTGAAGTGCACAGGAAATATGCAGCAGTCTAAAGCAGTTTATTTAATTAATATTGAGTATTAGTTGATGTTCACTTGGATTTGTTCCTCAAGAGGGGAAATAATTTAATGCGTTGTCATTTATAGTCATATAGTAAAATGTATATTTTTATTTGTGTACGTTCAAAATGACTACAAAATGTTGTGCCTTTGAAAAATAAAGAAAACAACAGAATGCGCTGCTTGGTCTCCTTGAACATCATATGTCACAAACATGAACACAGTGAGTACTTGACGCGCCTATTTTTAAAAGTCTACATTAAGGTTATTTGACGTTAAATGCATTATTTAAGTCACTTTAGAATAAATCACAGCATGTATCATGATAAAAAGTGACTTTACAGTTTGGAAAATATGATAGGCTATAGCAAATTATTTTGCGGACCCCCTATCACTTAGAGAACCGCTGGTCTACACAGAAGAAAGCCCTGGCTAGGTTCTGTCACAGAACGGGTTGTGTCGAGCCATTCATTTGTCTGGTTGTTTGGTGAAAAAAAAAGATTAAATGTAGTTGCAATAAAACAGTTTAAGAATCTGTACAACTGCAGCAGCAGAGGACTAGTATTCTGATCAAAAGATACACAGACCTAAACCACTATAGTAGAAAGTGTTTTAATATCCAGCTTTAAATGTTGGAGAAGGATCAGTGTGTCAATTGCAATTTGAATCTCTAATTTTAATTTGCAATGCAACTGAACGTCTCGGTTACGTATGGTAACCCTCGTTCCCTGAAGGAGGGAACGGAGATGTCACGTATGATGACCGACGAAATTGGGATCTCGCTTAGAGAGACCAATCTACTTTGAGTGTAAACAAAACGAGCCAATGCACATTGGCATGCGATTATTGCATCCAGCTGCCGCTGATCACAGCGTGAGTATAAGTAGGCAGCAGATGCAGCGCATATTCAGGTTTTCGCTGAGGAGCCGAGCCGGTGACCCGGCCGCTCAGCGGTGGTACAGGAGCTGTGGCGACGGGCCGTGACGTCTCCATTCCCTCCTTCAGAGAACGAGGGTTACCATACGTAACCGAGACGTTACCTTTCAGTCTGTGACTCTCGACGTCACGTCGGATGACCGACGAAATTGGGATCCTACCAAAAGGCCACAGCTACTGCCCCTTCCAGTGTCCTGTGGAAGCCACCTGCGCCCCTACTTTTTGGCATAGGCCAGGGCTTGCACAAGAGGACCAGCTACTGCTGCTATGGCACTACCCACTGAGTAAGACTGGATAACACTGGGAAAACGTACCCATTCTACTTGGAACAGGGACGTTACGGAAGCTCCAATCTTCCCGAAGGAGGTTTCGGAAGCAATACACATATGAACATTCCTTGGGTGCATATGGAAGAATGGAGGTGATTGTAACCCTCTTGGAATGGCAGAAGTCTGCCGGGGAAACACGGGCTCGAGGCTATACCATGGACTTTACACATATGGGATCCACTTAGGCCTTACATATGGAACCCATCCTTCTACCGGTTCTCGAGTATTCAGCGAGTGAAGGCCTGGCGCCGGACGCTCCGCCACGTCTGGCTGCCGAGGGGACGGAGGAACTCAGCAGGGTCTACTATATGAACTCTCTGGAGTGGTTTTTGCAAGCCGACCCGAAGCTGGGGCCTCTCAGTGCTTCTACCCGTTTGAGGTGAGAACACAGGAGGATACCAGCTCCACACGAAGGCTATAGAATCTAGCGAATGTGTTAGGAGCACCAAAGGATATGGCTGGTACGCTCCTTGTAGAGGGCCCAGCACACTCCATTGGCAGCTCAACTGGCTGCGGAGTGCCTCAGACCACCCGTGCTACTGCCTGAAGTAGCCCCCCCTGGCTGCCGCCAAGAGGAGAACTAGATCAAGGCAGAGGCAACGGAACTCCGCCCCTTGAGGAAACGGAGCTTGGCCCGCGACTCCGAGATGATCATCTTCCCGCAATGAGAAGATGACTCATCCACAAACGCCACCTCAGCGTGCTACATGCCCAGGCACGTGAGGCAGCGATCGTGACCATCACCCAGCGCCAGGTAACGACCGCATCCAGAAACGCTCGGGTGATACGTTGTCTATAGCAAGACCCACATAATCTTTACAAAGACGTAATGTTAAGTTTGCCACGCAACATCGTCTTTAAAAAGACGCACCCGAAATTGCTCTTTTAGGGGAAAAAGCTCTTTTAGCGTTCTGAGGTGCACAGGGGAGATGATCATCTGCAACACAAACAGGGGGTAGTGCAGCCTGATGTGTGCAACCCACTCGACACGGGAAACCACCACCGCTGAAGCGCCGTACCGCCAACACGAAGAGCTCTCCAAGAGCGCGCTGAACTTGTTCAGTCTTCTTCTTTCAGTAGAGTAGTCAGGAGCAGAACGATGTGATCGCTCGGCTCCGAAGCGAAAAGCTGAATATGCGCTGCATCTGCTGCCTACTTATACTCACGCTGTGATCAGCGGCAGCTGGATGCAATAATCGCATACCAATGTGCATTGGCTCGTTTAGTTTAAACTCGAAGTAGATTGGTCTCTCTAAGCGAGATCCCAATTTCGTCGGTCATCCGACGTGACGTCGAGAGTGACCGACTGAAAGGGAACAATGAGTCAAGAGGCAGTTCCAGTATAGCCCATCATGTAAGATCCATCTCACATCTCTTCGTTATAAGTGGATACCAGTAACAGAGCTGTGTGGTTTGGCAGTGACTCACTGCTTTCAAGATATCTAATGAGAATTGTCAGTATACTCTCCCATTCAATAACACTGCTCAGCCCCGAGCCTGCGTAATCAACACACAAGTTAATAGCGAGTTTCCTTAGTGGTCGTCATCACGACCAATGTTAATCTGCACAAATGCAGGACTGTCAAAGGCACTCTGTAGGAAACTACAGGGGGCACAAAGTCACATGCCGTCCTGTCTGGTACTGTCACTGCGTGTGGTTTGAAATCACTGTGTACAATCAAGATGTGTTACCAACTGAACATTGGACTGTGACTTCTTGAACATTGTATTGTAGCATTGCTTTTTTTAGGCTGCTCTGGATAAAAGCATCTGACGTTTATTCACATCTTGAATAAATGTAAATCAAGCTTAAAGTTGAATGATGTTTTTTATGTTAAAATTCTTCTTTCTTTCTTTCTCTTTTTTTTTTTCTTTCTTTCTTTCTTTCTTTCTTTCTTTCTTTCAATGGAATACATCACACAAGCAAATGAATAAATAAATTGAGCCCAGTGAATTATTACAATATATTGTAGGTTCATTTCCTTGAAAAATGTAAAACATTGACTTTGGTGCTATCTATTGTTTAAAAATGAATTAATAAATAAATAAAACTGAGGTGGGTCTTTCTGGCTGACCATTAACAGACAAACATAAAAATACACAAAGTTAATGATGAATTTGTTTGATCATGCTATTATTATTGTTGAAGCAATAAATGAAGATTTAGCAGTCAAGATGGGTTCAGCTAGACCAACATTATAAATGTCAAATATATGTCAAATTAATGTAAACTTCCTTTAGATGTCTCAGATACGTATGTAACCCTCGTTCCCTGAAGGAGGGAACGGAGACGTCACGTCAAATTGGGATCTCGCTTAGAGGGACCAATCTACTTCGAGTGTAAACTAAACGAGCCAATGCACATTGGCATGCGATTATTGCATCCAGCTCCTGCTGATCACAGCGTGAGCATAAAAAGGCAGCAGATGCGCGGCCTATTCAGGTTAGCTGAGGAAAGCGAAGCTCCGTGACCGGACGCTCACGGGGTACAGGAGCTGTGGCGACGGACGTGACGTCTCCGTTACCTCCTTCAGGGAACGAGGGTTGCATATGTAACCGAGACGTTCCCTTTCTGTCGGTCACTCTCGACGTCACGTCGGCGGACCGACGAATTGGGATCCTACCAAAAGGCCAGAGCTACTGCCCCTTCCAGTGTCCTGTGGAAGCCACCTGCGCCCCTACTTTTTGGCGTATGCCAGGGCTTCTTCACAAGAGGACCAACTACTGCTGCAATGGCACTACCCAATAAGCAAGACTGGATAACACTGGGAAAACATACCCATTCTACTTGGAACAGGGACGTTACGGAAGATCGAACCTTCCCGAAGGAGGTTTCGGAAGCAATACAAATATGAATCATTTAGGTGCATATGGAAGATTAGAGGTGATTTTAACCCTCTTGGAAAATAGCAGGAAGTCTGCCGGGGAAACACAGGCTCTAATGCTATACCGTGGATTTTACACATATGAGATCCACTTGGGTCTTGCATATGGAACCCAGCCTTCTCCCGGTTCTCGAGGATTCAACGAGTGAAAGCCTGGCGCCAGACGCTCTGCCACGTCTGGCTGCCAAGGGGACGGAGGAAATCAACAGGGTCTACTATATGGACTCTCTGGAGTGCTTTTGCAAGCCGACCCGAAGCCGGGGCCTCTCAGTGCTTCTACCCGTTTGAGGTGAGAACACAGGAGGATACTGGCTCCACACGAAGGCTATAGAATCTAGCGAACGTGTTAGGGGTCGTCCAGCCCGCAGCCCTACAGATGTCTGTCAGCGAGGTGCCACGAGCCAGCGCCAGGAGGATGATACACCTCTAGTTGAGTGAGCTTGCAACCTGAGTGGGCAGGGCACACTCTGTGCCTGATAAGCCAGGGTGATGGTGTCCACTATCCAGTGGGCCATCCTTTGCTTTGAGACGGCATTCCCTTTCTGCGGCCTCCGTGACAGACAAAGAGCTGATCTGAGGTCTGAAGCTTGCACGTCTGGTCTACGGAGACCTAAGGCTCGGAACGGGACAGGCCAAAATAGGGCGGGTCGCTCTCGAGGCAGCGTGGCTGTCACACTGTCCTGAAGGGAGAGAGAAGTAGAGGACCTTGGGCCACGTGTGGGCGGGGGACTCAGGGTACTCTCGGAATCCAGAGGACGATTTTAGGCACAAATCGTTGACAACAATGTGTGCCGGTCCACTACCCTACTTGATGGCAGGCCAATGTAGCAGGAGAGCAAAGTCTGCATTGAGAAGGAACTTAGCCATCAACCGCCTCTGCAAAAAGCTCAAAGGGCCCTGTGTCGTGGCAGTGAGCACCAGCGGCAGGGCCGAGGGAATAGAGGGGGGCCATGGAGGATTAAACCTTCTCGCCCCCTTAAGGAACCTAACGACCAAGTCATGCTTCCCCAACGAACTCCCTTCTACGGGGTCGTGGTTAGCAACAACATAACTTTAAGGGTGGAGGGAGACAGCCATCGCTCCAACCCTTGCTGCAAAAAGGGCAGCACAACTCCGATCGGGCATCTTCTGGGATTCGGCGAGAAGAACACCACGCAATGAACAGGTTCCACTTCAAAGCGTAGGCGCTCTCGCTGAAGTGATGGTGTCGACTACCTCTTGGGGTAGGCCACTCAGAGACTCCGCGTCTCGTCCAGGGACCGGACATGAAGTTTCTAGAGGTCTGGATGCGGGTGCCAAAGGGTGCCCTGTCTCTGAGTCAGTAGATCCTTCCTTAGAGGAATCGGCCAAGGAGGGGCTGTTGCGTGGAGCATTAGTTCTGGGAACCAGGTCTGGGATGGCCAATAGGGTGCCACCAGCAGGACCTGCTCCTCGTACTCCCTGACCTTGCACAGCAACTGTGGCAGAAGGCTCACTGGGGGAAATGCATATATGCGAATGCCCCGCGGCCAGCTGTGTGCCAGAGAGTCCGTGCCGAGTATTCCATCGGTCAGGGCGAAGAACAACTGGCAATGAGAGGTTTCTGGATAAGCAAACAGGTCTACCTGAGCGGCTACGAAACGTCCCCAAACCAGCTGGACCGTCTGGGATGGAGTCGCCATTCTCCGGGGAGCGCGGTCGTAGGACTGCCCGGTTGAGCAGCCAGGAATGTGAACAGACGAAGAACAACAGATGTTCTGCTCCAGAGGAGGAGGTGGCGGGCGATGTTGCGATAGCAACAGGAGAGCAGAACACCTTGTCGGTTGATGTCCAAAATGGTCGCTGTGTGGTCCGGCGGGATAGTACATTGCTTGCTTGTAAGCGGCCTTTGAACGGCCCCGGGAAAGGTGCACGGACCGCAACTCGAGGCAGCAGGGCTAGTTGGGGACCCGTTCCCAAACACAGTGACACTGCAAGACCGTGGTACGTGGGCCCCCCCAGGTGGTGGAGCATCCATGCCCAACCCAGAATGCTGGAGACCTGCTAAGGGGCACCCTGTCCGGAGGACGTTAAAGGTCTGACACAGGGGGGGTTGGCGGAGGCGCTGTAACTTGGACCGGAAGGTGCCGCGTTGACCACGCCCCCACCTGGGGGACTGGCCATGGAGCCAGTCGATGCAGCGCGTCTCATATGGAGCAGGCGCCCAGCGGAGGGATGCCTGCCGTAAGCTGCCATATGACAGGAGCCTGAAACTGTTCGTGGGACGCCTCCGCTTTACCGAGTCACCCTCCATACCGGGAAAAGGAGACCTCCCCCTCCTTTTTTTTTTACGTCGGGTAGAGTTTGCTCTTTTCCCAGTTGACCGAAGGCCCAACAGGCTGAGGTGTGAGAGCATCAAATCCCTGTGTTCGCACAACTGATAACTGAGACTGCTTTGTCGAGGTAGTTGAGAATGTGAATGCCTCTTTCCCTCAATGGAACAAGGGTACCTTCGCAACTTATGTGAAGACATGGGGCAACACTGATATGTACTGATATGCTTGTCCTTCGGATGCGAACCACAGCAATGATCTGTGCTGCGGAAGGGTCGACACATGAAGTACACATCCTTCAGGTCGACCACTGCAAACCAATCCTGGGGCTGGATGCATCTGATGATGCGCTTCTGCATCAACATCTTGAACGGAAGCTTGTGAAGGGCCCGGTTCAAGACACGCAGGTCCAAGATTGGTCGTAACCCACCACCTTTCTTGGGTACAAGGAAATAGGAGCTGTAAAACACCGTCTTCATATCGACTGGAGGGACCGGCTCTATCGCACGACTGCGATCTCTGCACGCAAGACAGAAGCATCGGCCGCCTTCACTGTTGTGAAGTAGATGCCACTGAACTTGGGGGGGACGCCGGGCGACTGAATCGTATAGCTGAGTCTGACGGTTCGAAGGAGCCATCGAGAGGGGCTGGGTAGCTCAACCAGGCTCCCAGACACCGCAGTGGTGGCATCAACGGAACTACAGGCGTGCCCGCAGTGGGGCAGCGCGGAAAAAACGCAGGGACCCGGCCCGGGCGCCCGGGCGTCTCGTAGCCGGTCCGAGGGGGGGGTCTGGTGTGTGTAACACTGACCAGCGTTCGAGCAGAGGGTGCGTGGGTGGAGGCAGTGCCTGCGACCGGATACACGGCAAAGCTTGGCCTGGAGAAGCAGAGAGAGCTGCTGCTTGTTTGGCGTGGCAGATGGGGGCCGCCGCCCTCGCGACGGCAGCAGCCTGCACGCCGGGGGCAGGGTGTTACCTGATGGCATCAGTCTTGCTTTGTCAGCGGAGAAACAGAGGGCAGTTTCCACCGTGTCGCCCCGGCTCTGGGACACAGGGGCGCTTCAAGAATCGTGTCGGTCATTGTCAGAGGTTCGTGCATGTCGGTCAGACACAGCCAGAGATGGCGCTCCTTGACCACCATAGTGGACATCGCATGACTCAGAGACCGCGCCGTAACCTTCGTTGCTTGTGGCGCGAGGTCCGCCACGGTGCGGAGTTCTCTACGAACTTCTGGGTCGCGACCACCCTCGTGCAAGTCCCTCAGTACCATGGCCTGGTGCACTTGCAATCACGCCACAGCGTGTAAGGCGGAGGCAGCTTCTCCAACAGTCGTATAGGCATCGCTGGCCAGTCGAATACCTACAGACCCGGGAGGGGAGGCACGGTTCTACCTGCTGGGTGGAGGCGTTTAGGGGTTTAAATTGAGTGGGACAATTGCATCGCAACCGTCCGCTCCACCGGGGGGACCCTTGTAATCCCCTAGCTGCTCCACCATCGAGGGTGGTGAGGGAGGAGGAACCAGCAAATCAGTTTCCGGCAGTAAAAAGGTGCCGTCGCGGGGCACTGAGAACCAATCGTGCAACCTTGAGGGCTTGGGACACGGTGAAGGTCTTTACTCGAGCCCTACCCCTACGGCGGCCAGGGAAAGCATAGCCATTATTTCTGGATACGATTCAGGCATTGCTACGGTCCCGGAGGAGAGGAGGGAGGAGCAGGAGGAGAGCAGCGCAGCCTAATCTTCCTCTCCAGAAAGCTCTGGCCCACCCTCCGATGCTGCAACCGACATCATGTTGTCGGGGGGAGCCTCAGAAGAAACAAGTGGTACCCCCCAGGAGGGTCCAGCCTGCTCTTTTTGAGAGCTACGCTGGTTTCGATGTGCGGCGGGCTTGGGCATCCCGGAGGGGAATTCCTCACCGTGACCGTAAGACCAATCCGCCAGAAAAAGGACGCCCCCGGCTTTTCCACCAGAGGGAACCCCAGATCTAGGGGGTGGCACGGGTACTCCGCCCCCTTGCAGGTAACGGAGTCTTGTCCGCAACTCCGAGATGGTCATGCCCCTGCAATGGGAGCATGAGTCATCCATGAAAGTCACCTCAGCGTGCTTCATGCCCAGACATGTGAGGCAGCGATTGTGACCATCACCCGGCGCCTGGTAACGACCGCATCCAGAACGCCCGTGTGATACGTTGTCTATAGCAAGACCCACATCGTCTTTACAAAGACGTAACGTCAAGTTTGCCACGCAACGTCGTCTATAAAAAGACGCACCCAAAATTGCTCTTTTAGGCGAAAAAGCTCTTTTAGCGTGCTGAGGCACACAGGGGATATGATCATCTGCAACACAAACAGGGGGTAGTGCAGCCTGATGTGTGCAACCCACTCGACATGGGAAAACACCACCACTGAAGTGCCGTACTGCCAACACCAAGAGCTCCAAAGAGAGCGCTGAACTCGTTCAGTCTTCTCTCAGTAGAGTAGTCAGGAGCAGAACGTTGTGATCGCTCGGCTCCGAAGCGAAATGCTTAATATGTGCTGCATCTGCTGCCTACTTATGCTCACGCTGTGATCTGTGGCAGCTGGATGCAATAATCGCATGCAATGTGCATTGGCTCGTTTAGTTTACACTCGAAGTAGATTGGTCCCTCTAAGCGAGATCCCAATTCATCAGTCCTCCGACGTGACGTCGAGAGTGACCGACTGAAAGGGAACTTCTGTTTAGCATTTTGTATTGGTTTCATTAAAAGTAGCTTATATGATGTGGATTGAGTATGTGGTGAAAAAGCCTCAAATAAGTATTTGTTTGCATCCACAAAGAAAAACACAGCTTTTCTTTCTGGGTAATCCTCCATTCTAGCCTGTAATTAACATGATGTAATGTAGTCCAATTAACTCTCAATATGTTTCCTGCTGCTCCTTAATTTGGTAACAATGGTCCTGTTTTTCTCAAAACATTCTGAGCTCCACACATTTCCATTTGCAAGTTTAGTGTAAATAATTTGGTATTGTATATTACCTTTTGTCTTTTTTAATTGAATTGACTTGCATTATCATAGGTTTTTATTAGTGGTGGGCGGTTTGACCAAAAATCGGTATCACGTTTTTCTTTTAAATAGAATTCTGACGGTTTCACGGTTTATCAAATTTTTTCTTCCTGACTATGCCTTTATATGAATCAGAATGCATGAAACAGTTGCAGAACCACATTTTCCAATCCAAACAAAGATGCTACATGTAGCATGAGCAGTTTTTGATGTAAATTAGATTATATTATTTCAAAATTTTAAGCAAAAACAGAACAGACTGACTTTATCTTTGTGAAATTACACTGCATGAAACAGCAGACGGGCTGAACGAGAATGCAAATTCACTCTCTGACAGTAGGTGGCGCTTATGAAACAGCATCGATACAGCATTTAAGGCCCCGATATACTTCAAACTAAATCGAAGTACGAACTTATGTGACGTCATTTTGAACAAAATCTGGCCAAAACGAAGTTCGGTTTGTGTTCGTTTTGGGAGTTCGAAATGCAAAGCGAACTTTTGGAGAAAGTTCATTCCGGTTGCAAAACATCTTTCATACTACCATGGTCTGTGATGATTACGTCATAGGAGTTGTGTGCTGAGGGCCCGCCGCCTTTCACGTGAAACTCTTCTCTGGGTTCATTCAGTCTGTCGAGTCCTTGGAGGTGAGATATCCACGGGTGAAACAATGACACAGTGGAGAGCCATTTCTAGCTAGTAGAAAGTAAGTTGTACTCGATGAGAAATGAGACACGGACAGGTTTTTACATGTTTAATTATGCTGATTGTTTAAAGGGGTCATTATGATGCGCTTTCCATTTTTCCTTTCTCTTTGGAGTGTTAACAGCTCTTGGGCAATAATAAGAAGATCTGTAAAGTTGCAAAGACTAAAGTCTAAATTCCAAAGAGCTATTCTTTATAAAAGTTAAGAGTCAGCACACCTACCTAAAATGGCTCGTTCTAAAACGCCCCCACATATCTCGTAACAATCTGGAAGATTTGACATAACGCCGCCCAAATGTTCACGCAAAAGAAAGAAGGGTAACTTTTATTCTCGCTGTATTATTGTTGCTGCCGCCATGTGTGAAGGTGCTTGTGTTTCGTTGTGAACCGGGATCGCCTTCACCAGGACGAACGGAGTCCAGCCTAGGGTGTCACTCTGGTTGCCGCAAGCCAGCCGGAAGCTCCCTTGGCGAATTCGCGGCAACACCATTCTCACGACCGCCGGCTGTTCCTACGCAAGCCCGCGTCTGTGACTGCCTGTAGTTCGTTGTTGGAAGCGAAAACTACTTTGTTTGGCTTCCAAGAGGACATGCGAGAAATCAGTAGTTAAGTTTATTTACAAACCAGGTTCCAGGACCAGTGCAAACCCAAACTGCAGAAGTGGGTGTGCAGCATTTAATGGAGGACTGTGGTCCCTGATCCTGGTAGAGTAGATACAAGGCGGCCATGTTGACTCACAAACTGTCAGTACTTTGAATAAACAGTGCCATTGAAATCACACGCCAACGTGACTTCATGGAATGAGATGCGAGCTTGTGCAAACACACCCAGTTGCTAGGTCATGATGCTTTTTAAAAGAAATGCGTGGCCGTTTTACCCATTTTTTGTTTGTGTTATTTTGTACTGAGAGGAACGAGCCCCTGCAAGATTTACCTATTCATTTGTAAAACGTTTGTTTAATCGATAACGTGGGCGGCGTCGGGATGTTTCGCTAACAGTAGACTGCTGCACATGTATTTCGAACTTCGTTTACCCTATTACGAAGTGGCGGTGTAAGTGGTAGAGTTTGAAAATTACCAATAATAAGAGAAATCCTGCAGTCGACTACGCCACAACGGAAGAACCGGGACATAACAACCCTATACAAAGGCACACTGGTTCGTTGCCAAAGGCAGGGTGAGCAGAAGGATAGACAGATATAAATAAGTCACTTTATTAACGTACAATTGATAAAAACACATACATTACTTCACACCAGGTCTCAATACATCACGTCTTTACCAGTAACTTATAAAAGTACAATACAATAAGAGAAAATAAAGAGGGAGGTGGCCAGCAAAGACCCTCAGATTTCTACCCCACACTCAATACCCATGACACACACACTCGTGAAAAATCAGAAATATTAAACACAGCACTCCATGTGGACACGCAGTACAAGGTACCATGGCCAACCCCTCCCACCTAAATCCACGCACCAAACACTATAACAGACGACCAGATAATTCTAGACGGAACACATGGAAGTAGAGAGAGAGAAGTGCAAGGCAGTTACTGAGGTTCGTTAGGCTCAACTTAAGATCATTATAAACCTGGGCGTGTATCCAGCCTGGGGACATTGAACAAAGTTATGCCTTAAACCCTGTTTTAAAAAAACTTACAATACCCATACCTACCAAGAAACGTACAATGATGCATTAAACATGGTCGATCACCATGCAGGGATTACCAGCTAATTGCAGCCCGATCTAAAAAACAAACAAAGGTAATAAGCCTCTATTTAACAGGCAAAAAAGCACTTTTAAAAAACGGGACAAACCTGAAAACTGGCCAACAGTCAGCACACGACAGACAGGAGGATAACCCAACTGCTAGCACTCATTCAAAGCACCACATGTCACAAAGGTGCAGTATCAAGGATCATGCATCACAAGCAACCAAACACTTCCCCATTTTATATGCACAACACAGGCACTAATTGGCTCATGAAACTTACCTAACTGACCAATCACGATAAAGTACAAACCCTGATAGGTTCACCTGTTTGGGTAACACCAGCCAATCATACTGGGTCTATAGCTCACTCTGCTACACGAAGAATGAAAAGGAACTTCGTTTTGTGTATATCGTGCCCTTTAATTGTTTACCGCTGTAAACAAAGCAGTTCTGTGATTTTAAATACTACATGAATATGCATTATATGGAGGTAAGAAGGAAAGAAAATAGCATCTAAACTTTTCTGAGAAGTCAGTTCCCCTCAGAGAACTTCAGTATTTGGGGGTTTCTTCCAATATTTTGCGCATGGTGAATTGAGTTTGCTCTGCCTGCTACTGTATTTTCTCCTCTTTGCGCATGTGTTAAGCGTCTCTAGCTTCTGTTAACGGCCAAGTTGGTTTATTTGCCTAGTTAAAGAATTAGTTGTGTGTTATAAATAGTTCTAAAAGTTCTCCAACCATTAGTCAGAATTATATGCAGTTAACAGGGATCCCCCTCTCAATTCAGGACGCTGTCTACGTCTCTTTCTTTCTTTTAAAATACAGAACGCGAACAAATGAATAAATAAACTGAGCCCAGTGAATTATTACAATATACTGACTGGTTCGACTGATGAGAATGGCGAGAGCAGAGCGGCATGAGTAAAAGTGTAAATGATATCTCAGTGATATGACTGCCCTTTCTCATTAATGAGGGGATATGTAAGACTGCAGCCAAGGACTGCTGTCCTTGAGAAAATTAGCTCTGCCCCGACAATTATGGAAATAAATGGCTACAGCGTTAATCTCTGCACATGGGGGGACTAGAGGAAGCAGTTACCATGTTAGGATGACATCGTGTTTGTTTAGAGCCAAGTGTAATTTTGATTAATGATGTCATTAAAAACTGTTTCCTGTTGCAATATGACTTTCTCTGTTTTAGTTTTCAATCTGTCTGTACAAATTCCCGTTTCTCTAGCCATTCATATTTTTTCTATATGATTTTTGAATTCAAACAGCTTAAACGATGATTGAATAACTTGACTAACTCCAGCATAACACGTGAAGTGCTACTCTATTCCGAGATTTCGACACTGCGCAATCAAACATAAAGTTACTGTCAGCCCACAACTTTGCAGGATAATAGCATTGCTGCCATTCGACTGAAGCTATCTGCTGAAGTGAAGAATTAGAGCAATTTTGCTGGATGTAATAGAGGGGTTATAGTCCATAAGAGTTATCAGATACTTCTGCCAGAAGAATTTTTTTTTTCCCTCAGTCTTTCTGAGGTTCCATCAGGTGCAAGTGCGTACGCAGAGGTCACAAATTAATTTAGGACAAACTTCATGATTCATGACTCAGGTCAGATCTCAAGGCATCTCGTCGGTCTCATCTCATCTGAAAGTACCCGTGTTGAACTCGTTTAACTTTCAAAATTCCAATTAAGCTGTGATAGCATAATCTTTGATTTGCCATCATGCATCAGCAGAATCAAAGGGGAAACTATTATATCCCTGAGTGTATCCACAGACTGCTTTGCCTGCTCAACTATTAAAATATCCATGCCTGCAGATGAGAGTGCTGTGTAATCTTGCATTGCTGTTTGTCATTCACTATCAATTATGTCATCATACACATCAGTTAGTAAACACTTTTCCATATCTAGAGGAGCGCTATGAAGAAAGCAGTGTGACTGTTGCAAATACTTCCCTTGAGAAATTATTTTTATCTAGCTACGGCGATACAGTGTTGATTTAGTCGGCTCCGGAAACATGAATGAGTTATTACCATGTCTGAAAAGGCATATTAAAGGCTAAGCTGGAGCTGATATGTGAAGGTTTAGGAAATGTACACATACGTTATGGGTTAAACAGTAATAGGTTGTGTATGCATCCCTCAACTACCACATTTCTTTAGCTCTTTTATTGGGCCTTTTATAGACTGGCTCACTGACACTGAAGTCTGAGAATCACTTTCTTATGATTTATCGAACCGTGTGCTTTTCTTTTACTATTATTATACCCAGTAGGTATAAATAGTTCGAAATCTAGCATTATCTCAGAACCTACAGAACAGCTACTGTATATGTCTGTCTGTCTGTCTGTCTGTCTGTCAGTTCAAATAGTTGTATTGGCATGACAGTAAACAAACAAACAAACAATTTTATGATTGAAATTGTCTAAAAAAAATTGTGTTATGTAAATGTATAACAAATCAGAATATTTATGAACCGCTTTCTTTTTTCCATCCATGTTAATCCTTAAAAACACTAATAATTTAATGACACTGTTAAATGTCATTTTATGCAAATATATTATATATTATATGTGCTAAAAAAAATGTTATATGCTGTGAAGTCTAAATTCACTTAGAGCTTTGAAAAATATTAATTTTAGTTTTTGTTATTTAGTTTTTATTGAATTTTTAGGTTCATTTAAAATGTTTCCACTACATTTAATCTGACAAGCGTTTGTTTAAAATTCCCAAAGTGATGTCATGGTGAAACCGAGAATAACAATTTAATGACTGTTTACAGCAACCTCATCAGTAGGCAAAAATGTAACTGTCATTTACGCTCAGCAGCAGTGATAAAGTCATCACTGTGCATTGTTTAACCTATTATTATAAAGCAATTGGCAAGACTGCAGTGAAACACTGTCTAAATCATGACAATGAGACACCAGTGGTAATGCATAAAAGAGAATATAAGTGTTCACAGACAGAGTACGGCAATGTAAGCTGTGCTGGGAGAGTCTCTGTGGTCATAAGAGTAACTTATATGCAGTCTGCAAGGGGAAAAAGCCTTATTTTACCAGAAGAACAGTGCTAGACATGAGCTTGGGGTATCTGGTGTAATGATATCTTTGCAAGAATAATGAAACAAGAGTTATTTGAGAGCTGCTAAACAACATCTGTATCTCTCATCACATTACTGATAAAGGCTGTAAATAATTCTAACAGGGGGGTCGACAACTCAATTAGTGTAGTAAACATTTGTTCAGATTGCTCCAAACAGCTCTGATAAGAGTAATGCAACAATAGGAGTTCAAAAACGCTGGGGACGACCTGCAACTGGAAATGTAGATAACCGAGTGTGTTAGTGTGCACTGCGCACAACATGGGTAGACCCGTCACAGATTCACTGTGCACCACCATCACCTTTGAAATGTGCAACTGGTCACTAATGATTTAAGAGATAGAGGGAAAAAGGGTTTAAATGATTAGAGGTTATCAAATACATTACATGACTCATCTATGTGTCTTTCTTCCTGTCTTTCTGTCTGTCTGTCTGTCTACTCCGTCTGTCTGTATTTGGAATATATTTGAAAAAAATAAATAAAATAAACAAACATGTATTTATTATTTGCATTATATGATTTAAACTTATCTTAAACTTAATCTAAACAATATGTTGTGTAAATGTAATAACAAATCAGAATATTTGTGAACATTCTTTTTTCCATCCATCCATCCATGTCTATCCAATCCCATCCATCCTGTCCCATCTCATCCCATCCATCCATCTCTATCCAATTCAATTCCATCCCAATCCCATCCATCTCTATCCAATCGTACCCATCCATCCGTTAATCCTTCCTTCCCTATTTTTATGGTCAGATTACCATCATATAACACTTATTTAAAGTTAATCCCATCCTATCCGCCCAGTCTCTTCTCTTCTCTTCTCTTCTCTTCTCTTCTCTTTCTCTCCCTTCCGTTCTCTTCTCTTCTCCTATCTAATCCAATTCATCCCATCCATCCATACATACATACAGTATCTCACAGAAGTGAGTACACCTCTCACATTTTTGTAAATATTTTAAATATTTACTTTTCATGTGACAACACTGAAGAAATTACACTTTGCTACAATGTAATGTAGTGAGTGTACAGCTTGTATAACAGTGTAAATTTGCTGTCCCCTCAAAATAACTCAACACACAGCCATTAATGTCTAAACCGCTGGCCACAATAGTGAGTACACCCCTAATTGAAAATGTCTAAATTGGGCCCAATTAGCCGTTTTTTCTCCCCGGTGTCATGTGACTCATTATTGTTACAAGGTCTCAGGTGTGAATGGGAGCAGGTGTGTTAAATTTGGTGTTAACGCTCTCACTCTCTCATACTGGTCACTGGAATTTCAACATGGCACCTCATGGCAAAGAACTCTCTGAGGATTTGAAAAAAAGAATTGTTGCTCTACATGAAGATGGTGTAGGCTATAAGAAGATTGTCAAGACCCTGATACTGAGCTGCAGCACAGTGGCCAAGACCATACAGCGGTTTAACAGGACAGGTTCCACTCAGAACAGGCCTCGCCATGGTCGACCAAAGAAGTTGAGTGCACGTGCTCAGCGTCATATCCATAGGTTGTGTTTGGGAAATAGACGTATTAGTGCTGCCAGCATTGCTGCAGAGGTGGAAGGGGTGGGGGGTCAGCCTGTCAGACCATACGCCGCACACTGCATCAAAAAATTGGTCTGCATGGCTGTCGTCCCAAAAGGAAACCTCTTCTAAAGATGATGCACAAGAAAACCCGCAAACAGTTTACTGAAGACAAGCAGACTAAAGACATGTATTACTGAAACCATGTCATGTGGTCTGATGAGACCAAGATAAACATATTTGGTTCAGATGGTGTCAAGCGTGTGTTGCGGCAACCAGGTGAGGAGTACAAAGACATGTGTGTCTTGCCTACAGTCAAGCATGTTTGTGGGAGTGTCATGGTCTGGGGCTGCGTGAGTGCTGCTGGCACTGGGGAGCTACAGTTCATTGAGGGAACCATGAATGCCAACATGTACTGTGACATACTGAAGCAGAGCATGATCCCCTCCCTTCGGAGACTGGGCCGCAGGGGAGTATTCCAACATGATAACGGCCCCAAACACACCTCCAAGACGAACACTGCCTTGCTAAAGAAGCTGAGGGTAAAGGTGATGGATTGGCCAAGCATGGGCATCTTCAAACGGAAGGTGGAGGATTGCAAGGTCTCTAACATCCACCAGCTCCGTGATGTCGTCATGGAGGAGTGGAAGAGGACTCCAGTGGCAACCTGTGA
Organism: Sinocyclocheilus anophthalmus; assembly: GCA_018155175.1. Lineage (NCBI taxonomy): Eukaryota > Metazoa > Chordata > Actinopteri > Cypriniformes > Cyprinidae > Sinocyclocheilus > Sinocyclocheilus anophthalmus. The sequence goes on along the minus strand of JADLZN010002734.1, from coordinate 220,493 downwards.
AGCTCTGGTGAACTCCATGCCCAAGAGGGTTAAGGCAGTGCTGGAAAATAATGGTGGCCACACAAAATATTGACACTTTGGGCCCAATTTGTACATTTTCACTTAGGGGTGTACTCATTTTTGTGGCCAGCGGTTTGGACATTAATGGCTGTGTGTTGAGTTATTTTGAGGGGACAGCAAATTTACACTGTTATACAAGCTGTACACTCACTACTTTACATTGTAGCAAAGTGTCATTTCTTCAGTGTTGTCACATGAAAAGATATAATAAAATATTTACAAAAATGTGAGGGGTGTACTCACTTCTGTGAGATACTGTACGTAGATTACCATTGTCATCATATAACACTAATTTAAAGTTAATATTTAAAAAATGCTCATTTAATAACATGGTTAAATGCTTTAAGCAAATACATTATAATGTTGTGATGCCTAAATTGAGAGCTGTAGGAAAGAGCTGTAGGGGAAAAAAGCAGTTTAAATGATTAGTGGTTATCAAGTACATTACATGACTCATTCACAGAGTTTCATTCACAATAGGAATTGATATAAAACCAAAAATACAGCAGAATGCGCTGCCCATGCCACTGTTATTGTGTATGAGACTGCCAAGGTAGCATTATATCCTCACACTAATGATCTTGTAATTAAACCGAGAGGAAAACATATCTACATTAATTATCGTAAGCATTGTCGCAGCATTTTTCCAGTCTAAGCAGATAAATTGCTAGCCTGAAGGGGCTGTCTTACATTGCATTTGGCAGACTGTCGCAAGGTGTTCTGAGCCTAAGAGTTCACGTTATCCTGCTGAAACACTGCCATTCCTCTCTGTCTTTACTCTCTGATCACACAAATGTGATCTGAAGCAAAAGGTTAGTGAGAAGACTAGATGAGCTATGACAGTATCCTGGCACAGAATGTAACAGTGTGACAGCCTTTGGCACTCTATACTATTTAGCTGTGAGCCTAGGATTGCTTGCTCGTTCCAAATTTGTCATTCTCTGTCTGATCGGAGCCACTGCAAATGTTTCAGACCACTTTTATTGTTTACTGTGGGAATAATTTTGGGAACATTTAGTGAAATGCATTTGAATAAACACTGCCATATTGACTTGTCATAGTCAGTTGAAGCTCTTAATTGTTTTAATATGCTGTGTGAACGTCAAACTGAATATAGTAAAACATCACATTCTATTCTTGTTCTTAATTAGCGCATCAAGCCAAAAACATAACTGACATTAAGTATAAAATTAGATCATTTAAAACTTGAGTCAGAACTGAATGCTGACATTAAAATATTATCACATCTTTGAGGCTGTAGCTGAAAAGAAAAAACTATTTCAAGGCTTTAACTTCTGTATCTGTAAGATTGAACAGAATCTTACAATGTTTTTAACTAATTTTGTTGATACGATTTTTTATGGGGTTCTTTTGTCTTTTATGTTCACTATGGCTGAATTTATTATGAAAAAATATATAGTAAAAACAGTAATATTGTGAAATAGTATTACAATTTAAAATAACTGTTTTCTATTTTAATATATTAAAAAATAATAATTTTATTTGTGTGACGGCAAAGCTGAATTTTTAGCAGCCAGTACTCCAGTCTTCAGTGTCACATTCTGAAAGCTGCTTAATACTTTTTGGAAACCTCGATGCACTTTTTTTCAGGATTCTTTGACAAATAGAAAAAAGTTTAAAAGCGTATATTTGAAATTGAAATGTCTTTACTGTCACGTCTGATCAATTGAATGCATCCTTGCTGAATAGAAATGTTAATTTCTTAAAAAATAAATAAAATAAAAAATTCTGATCCCAAATGTTGAAAAGGTAGTGCATTTGTTATATGCATATATGTATATGTATAAAATGAGAATAGTGGCAGTAGTTATGTTTTGTCAATTTACTGTCCAATACTGTCTCAACTGCAAAGCAGCTGTTGCTCGAGCAGCTGTTGGCTCAGTTAATCTTTAGGTCGGCTGTTTAGTACATTTTTAGAAAATAACTTTTAATTTTACTTTTGCGGTCACTGAAATGTTAGTTAAAAAAGCTGTTGAAATGTTTTTATACACTAAAAAGAATGCAAATTTTAACATATTTCCAATATTTTTGGACATCTTTTGGAAGAGTTCAAGCCTTAATTAGGGGGTCAAACCCCCACCATAATTTGGTCCATGGTCCGACAAAATTTAGTTAGCAAAAAAAAAAAAAGTTAGCAAAAATTACAAAATCCACCTTTAACTTTTATACTAAAATTTCTTTCTCAATGTTCTGTACCCACTGGTCTCCTTTGAGCCGCATTGCTCTACAAACAGACTGTTCTTAAACTTTCCTGCTGGAGTGAACTGTAATAGGAACGCTAATTTTTAGATTAGGCTAAATTAAACTACTCTGAAACTTAATAAGAAGTGAAAAGTAGACATTTCTTTGAAATGGGCTCAAAGCGGTAGTAAATTAGCCCAACACCATGTTTATTAGGAAACAGTTCATCACAGACAAGCTCTGTTGATGAGATTTTAAGCAATACTTATTTGCTTTGAGCTGTCTCCTCTGAGACACACGAGCACAGCAACTGTTGACCAAATACATCAAATGCAGCTGAGCTTATGATTATCTGCTGAGTGTTTGTGATTATTGTGATTATGACTCACTGTGAATATAAGAAACATAATTGTGCAATGTGTAGCATTACACTGTAACCTCATTTTTAAAAGTAAATTTGTTAAATAGCATTTCAGAGACTCTTCATAATGTATTCATTAGTTTTATTCCTAAACATTTTAAAAGTGTTTTGAACAAACTGGTTGAGTAATTGATTCAATGACTCACTCATAATGACAGCCACTTGTCGCCTATTAGTGCATCAATGCAATCTGCAGAAAGAGTCACCGATTAATCCTGGGTTCCTCAGTCTGCTTGGAATGCGAAAACACAGACCAATCAAATTTGAGGACAAAAAGAGGCAATAAATAGTAGGTAGTGAATACTGTAATGGACAGTGGCAGTGTAGTACAGTGACAGATGTGCTATTTACAGCAGTAGTAAATAGTAAAAATGAGTAAGCAACAATATAGCAGCACATCAATAAGTGACAGAAGTAAAAAATGATGGAGTGCAGGGTAAGAGTTGGCTAGTGGCTGTTCTGTAGCTTTTTTATATATGAAAACATCAAAACAATTTAGATTTCATAGTACTGTACAGTTATTTTATGATTTTGAGCTTATCTCTGAGCAGAAAGTCAGTTTAAAAATATTACATGTGCTTTTTCCGGTGCACAGATTTGGTTACATTGGCTATAGAAGAAATAAAAGCTTCTTAGTGAAGAGAATCCTCATTGCCAGCTCTGAATATTGATTGTTCATGCTGCATCACAGCTGCAAATGTGCTTAATTTTAACCATTCACCCTATTTTTTTCCATTCTGTAAACAAGACATTGATCGAGGAGAAGAGGTTTGAAAGTAAATGATTTTGATATTGACTGAAGTGTCGCCAGTAGACAGAAAGATTATTCACACAGTCATTTAGATTTCAGTTCCTTGTCCCCATCTGAAACCCACTATTGAAAGCTCTTAATTAAATTATTTATTGAACATTTCACACTGCAGTGTCAAACCTTCTGATTCCTCAAAAATCTTGGAAACCTCTTACCTGACCAAACTTCTTGGTTTGGCAGGAGAAAAGGGATTGGGGTCGGAAGTACTCAGAAAGCCTTTGAGACATTCTTTTATCAGAAATCTTTAATGTGGTGTGGGGCTACGGAGAAAAAATATTCATATGCAAAATTGAATTGAATATGCCATGTCTGTCTGCCGTCACAGAATCAATGCCTCAGCCAGGCTCTCTCAAAAGCTTCATTACCTTATTAATGACTCGCTTCGTGCTGTTGATCAGGCCCAGAGAAGCGGATCTATATTTATAACACAGCTCGCTCTTGTAACGCTTTTTGTCTAAGCCTGCAGTGTAATAACAAGGCTTAAGGGGGAGGAGAAAACTTTAATGGATGAGCAGATTGAAAAAAAACTTCTTAAAGGGGTCTTGGAAGAGATCATGTCTGAGGAAAGTGTTGTGAAAGGATGCATACCTCTGTCTTTGATGCTTGAATTATTCATGTGGTCTGTTGTTCATGTGTGCCTGACTGAAGTGCTGAAGACACGGAGGTTTGTCTCAAATGGCAAGGTTCCTGCACTCTGTCCTCTGCGGTTAAACCTTGCAGCATCAGATATATTCAAGGATATGAGTTACCTTCAGCACCACACCAGAAAAGAGGATCAGTTGTGCATGTCAGCTAATCCTGTGGATATGGCATCAGCCAATTCTCCTGTTTACTGGAGACCAGCTATGGTTCCTGTGAATGGATAAATGTGGCTAATTTTAAAAACTGGGACTATATAATGTCCTTTAAAAATTATTCTAATATGCTGATTTGGTGCTCAGGAAACATTTGAAAACAGCTGTGCTTCTTAATATTTTTTTGTGTGAAAACTGTGTTACATTACGATTTAGAAGTTTGGGTTACGTATTTAAAAAAATGACTTTTATTCAGTAAGGATGCATTAAAGGCACAATATGTAAGATTTTGTTTATTAAAATGTCCAAAAACCACTAGAACAGTTTTATATATTTTGCTGACTTGTGTACTTACATTATCTCAAAGGTTTCGAAGAATGTTTAAATCCAGAGAAGTAAGCAATTTTAACTAGTGATACGGACCGTGTCCATAGTGTCATTCTGTCGCTTGCCAATGACGTCATACACCCTCAATTTCCAGTTTAGTTTTTTGTTGAAAACATGGAAACACCAAAGTCACTTTAATATGCTATGCATTTTATTAGACCGTGAGACCGCACAGAGTAGCATCATAACCTAACGTTCAAGTAAGCGAGTATGATAAACAGCGCGCTATCTTCCTGCTTCAGGAAGGAGCAGAAGCGGTCGACTGATGCATTATAAAAGCTCCGCTGCTTTCGAGCCGTGTGTCACGCTCGTTCAGCGGCCTCGTTTCGCGTCGACGGCTTTCAGCCTCACCCTGCTTCATTCTACTACGTTAATAAATCTTTAATACATTAGCTCATCCATGAACATCATTTCTGCCTGAGTCCCATCGAATTGCTTCGGTTGTGGGGATGAAGACGACAACTCCCATGATTCCACACCCAGTCACGGCGTCATCTAACTACGCCTTTGTTTCTTTGTTTGTTTTGAATACGCGCCCTCTAGTGGCAAAAATTGCATATTGTGCCTTTAACCTGATCAAATGGTTACAAAAGGTTACAAAAGGTTATTAGTCAGTTAATGAATGCATTATTTAAAAAAATGGCCAATGATATTTTCATAGGAGCCTGATAAAAAAGCTCATTTGAAAAATAATCTCAATTTAGAGGTTTTTGCATCTGAAGTCTATAGTTAATAGATGTCAAGTTTTCCTTAGAAAACTTTTTTTTCTTCACAAAAAACCTATTTAAAGAACATTTGAAGGTTTGAAGAGAAGACTAGATGTTTCCCCTGATTCATGAGTATTCTTCCTGAGTCATCTGTTCAGCCATTTAGGAATGCTCGTGCTGTCATAAGAGGATAAGCATGAGCCATTTTGGAAATGCTCGTACATTGTCTGTGTTCCCACAGCTTACATGCCCCATAGGAGAAAAGGGAGAAAAAAATCACTCTCTGAGCTTCTTCACTATTCATCCTCACTTAGTGAAAGGCTCTGTTTTGACTGCAGTGCCTCTGTTCCTCCAAACAAGCCTAATACTTCTTCTCCGCAAGTTGTGACCAAAAACATACTGACTGTTGCCATCAAGCTGAACAAATTGACAAAGCTTTGTAAACAACACACTCTGCGCGCATTCATTTCAAAGCATGCGGTACCACGTTTCCACGTCTCAATAATACATCGGGCCACACGCAAACGCTATGCAGTTTTGCTTCGTACCCAAAGCAATTTTACACTTCATGGTTCAATTTCAAAGCCACTCAAGTGCAGCAAAAGCACAGCCCTACATCTACAGGAAATTGGAGAACATATAAGCAGCTTGGTTACAGTTGACACATTTTCTGCAATATCCCTCTTTTCAAAGTGAAAAGATATAGACCAGTGAAGATATACAGTAATATATGTTGACCAGTCACTACAAATCAGCTTTAGTGTTATAACGGTAACAATAAGGTTTGTTTGGTTAACATTAGATAATATGAAGTAAAAGCAATATATTTATAGCATTTATTAATCTTGTTTTATATTGATTTCTACGAATACAGACATTTTTAACATTTCAAATAATACATTTAACATTGATAAATACGTTTTAATATCAAGTTTAATATATATTTGTAAATTAACATAAACCGGCATTAATAAATTCTGTAAAAATGTTGTTCTGACAACTAATACATTAACTAATGTCAATAAACTAAACCTTATTGTCAAGTGTTGTGGTTATGACAATGGGTGTAAATACTCTAAAATACAGGTATCAACAGTATTTGAGAAATAATGCTTATTACCACAAAGATAAATGTATATAAAGTAAGTTAAACATTTTTAAACAATTTTACAACTATTGCCATGACACACATAACCCTTAAAAACCATAAAAATAAATGTACATATACATTACAAATAACATTATATCCTTCATATTTCCTAAATCCTCCATTTACTTGCATTGTAAGTGCCTTGCTGTAACATTTATTTTATTTTATTTTTTAAAGAAAAACAATGGGCAAGTTAAAATTATTTTTGTGGTAATCAACATTATGCAAAATCAGTTGAAATGAACTTTTACTAAGCTAAGAATATTCTTTAGATGTAAATGTGATGCTATATCTTGCCTTTTTATCTGTATTTTAGTCAGGTCAATCAGTTTTTTTTATTCGACTGTAAAAAAAAAACAGCCTATTACCAGGTGACAGCATTCCAGGCATCGCATAGGAAGTGGCCTGGAAAATGACCTGCGTAGTCTATGACAACACTCCATTTAGGCAGGGATCAAGAGATGGGATTTGTTAGAATGCTGCACTGAAGGGCTGCCGGTATTAAAGTGAGCAGTAGAGATTTTAAATGACTTTCTCCAACTCATTTGAAATGCTGAAAACTGCACATGCCATTGAGCAGACACTGCAGCCAGGACCCATTTTTCTTCCTTTCAAAATATGTCGGCATCGTATTAAATAGGATAGAAATAAATATGGATATTTAGAAGGTAGCAAGGGAAACAGGCTTCCTTCAGCCATCCATCCTCTCTGTCGGGTTCAAACTGTGTGTATATCGCTACAAAGTTTATGCGGTCGCTTTTGGAGCTGGAAGTGGTGACAGCAATCCATAATTGGACTGAGTAGCTATATGCCACTCCACACCCCACACGCTGCTGAATCTGCAGCTCGCAAAGTGCTTTGTGACATGACCAATTTGCGAAGTTAGTCAACCAGAATTATTTTAGTCATAATCTCTTATAAGGTCATATTAGCCTTCACCAGGGAACGAGTCGAAAATGAGAGTGGAAAAAAAACAATATAGTCTACACTATAGTTTATATAATATAATATATATATAAATATTGAAAGAGGGTAAATCACAGACAGCAACATAATTACATGTCTTATAAATCACACCCATTAATTGTCTTGTAGCGATGGAGGTAAAACCTGTGAGCCATTGCCACAGCAGAAATAGATTGCAGAGAGAGAAAAAAACACTAGGTATTAGCATATTTCGTTCTATATTAGTCGTATTTTGATGCTTTGAAAGTCCTCACCCCCCTCCCATGCTCGGTGGATAACAAGATGCCGTATTTTGTAAAATTGAAAGAATAACACGCCTTCGAGGTTCCCTGGTTTAATTTTTAAGAATTTGGTTACCCTTTTTGGAGCATGTTAAGTCTCTGCGGCTAGATGGAGTACTCTATTGACTTACCAGGTAGGCACTATATAGGCACAATATTTGCTGCAAGTAACCCCCTTTTTCTTTCTTTCTTTCTTTTCTCCCCTCCTTTTTTTCCTAATTTGTTTTCAGGTTACCCCCCTCAACTCCTGGGTAAGTAATGGTTTACTTTGTTTACTATGTTTGTATTGTTACATACAGTTTTTCTGTATAACATTGGACACTGCTCTCAATCTGTGGTTTGGGTGAGGGTATGTATGTGATTTTATTATTATAAATCCTTTTGCCTGTTTTTCCTTTTTTTTGGTGTTGTGAAAATGTAATAAATAAATCATACAAAAACAACAAAAAAAATTATCATTAGTCATTTACATTGTAGATTCAGTGGAATAATTACACTATGTGTTTCTTTCTTCATTGTTTCTGTAGTTATATACAGAATATACAATATATATTAGGGCTGTCAAGATTCTAATTAATCACACCCTTTTCTGTGATTAATCGCGATTAATCGCACACTTCATGAAATTAAGCATAGACATTTATCTTGTTTCAAATGTTTATTTTGTCATCATTTGCTATAGCCAGCAAAGTAAACCAAAAGATTGAAAGGTGAGTCCACCCAAACAACCAACTCTGTATCCACTCTTGCACAGCAGCCCTTTTTCAAGAAAATGTAACGACGTCTGTTTCCGAAACAGCCGCACCCACCCACTCGCAACTCCAAAAGGACACAAAGAACCAAATGATATAAGGAGACATATAAGCACATAAGAAAAAAAAATCTGAATTGTATAGTAGCTTATGTGTACAGTGCAACAGCAAAGAGCGTTTTTAAATTTTAGAGAAGTTAAGTTGCGATACCGAACAGGACCACATGGTTATGCCAAAAAAAAAACTAAACCAACCACCTACTGACTGCATATATCTACTACAGTACACAGATCCATTCACACAACTATAAACTAACCCCCGACACCACCCACCACCACACATGACAAATCAAAACATTATGGTGAATGTGTGTGGAAACAACGTGAATGTATGGAAACGTCTGTGCCTGTGCATAAATACAATGTGCGATCAGTGCGTCAAGAGCACTCATACACGCATTATTATAACGGACTCATGCGTGCTTACTGTACGACTCCTGTACGCCACCGCAATCGTATTTACCTTGATTGCAGTCTTCATCCATCAAAACTTTACTAGCGAGACTGGTTATCCAGTCGAGAAACCGTAGTTTGCGTCTCATCTACATCGGTGGGATGGGTTGATTCATCAGTCTTAGGCTCACTTAACACAGCACGATGTGTGAGGGCTCGCTCTCTTCAGAGACAGTCACAGAATCTGACAGAGCTCGTGTTTAAAAGCGAAACACACTGGAATGAATAATTCACTGAAAACGCAACGCGAGTCTCTGTTCTCTCTGCAATCTCTGATGTAATCAGCCTGGTTTCCTTTATATTAGCGCTGTTTTGGACGGATTGTTTGAATGCATTCGCTTACTGGATCATTGGACTAAAAACTTTCCCGGAGTTTAGCAGCTTAAAATGATCTGATCGCAAGCAGAAAAGCAACATTGGGTTAAAGGGTTAGAATAGAAATTGTGCTTCAGTAATTTTGCATTAAATTATTTTAACGCATTAAGCATTGTAAAATTAATCGCATGCGTTAATGCGTTAACGCGTTAACGTTGACAGCCCTAATATATATATTGTATTGTTTTGTTAGGAAAAATACTGTACTTGTGTAGGATCAGTTTAACAACATTATTTTTGGTGTTATATAGGATGAAATGCAGCTAAACACGTCAGCAGCTTTCACTGTTGTGATTGTTCAAGCTGAAATATTTACTCTTGTGAAGCAATGCATTTTAATTTTTAAATGAAAAATGCATTTCATTTTTTTTTTTAAAGTACAGTAAGTTTAGTATAAAAACATAGTATGGTATGACTGCATATACATATGGTTCACAAATAATTTATTAATAAATAATAAAATAGGTAACATTTAATTTTAAGGTGTCATTGTCCCACGTTAATGTTACTTACAATATAATAACAATAAATCATGCATAATTACTAAAGTAACACTAAGCCAAATCCTAACCCTAACCATATAGTAAGTACATGTAGTTAATTAATATTACTCAGTACTTAAATGTACAGTATATATAGTTACCTTGCGAAAGTATTCAAATATTTTTTTCATGTTTTGTTATGTTGCTGCCTTATGTTAAACTGCTTTATATTACTTTTTTTCCACATCAATCTACACTCCATACACCAAACTGACAAAGCAAAAACAGAATTGCCACAACAAATTTATTAAAAATAAAACAAACTGAAACAAGTACATTGCATAAGTATTCATACCCTTAACTAAAAATTTAGCTGAAGCACCTTTACAGTCTCAAGACTTTTTTGTTTGATGTGACAAGCTTTGCTCATCAGCATTTGGAAATTATCTGCCATTCTTCTCCTCACCTCTTCGTCTCTCAAGCTCTGTCAGGTTGGATGAGTGCAGATGCCCATTTTTTTAGGTTTCTCCAGAAATATTTGACTGGGTTCAAGCTTATGTTCTGGCTGGGCCACTCAAGGACATTCACACAGTTATCTATAAGCCACTCTTGCTGTGAGCTTAGGGTCATGCCACCACCCCAGATCTTAGTTGAGAGACTGTCCTGTGGAAGGTGAACCTTTGCCCCGTCTGGGTTATCAGGTTGAGACCTGCCTTTATTTAAAAGTTTACACTGTAACTGATTTTTGCAATTTGAACAGTATTATACTGTAATATGTACAGTAAGATACTGTAAAATGTGTATACAGTATTTTACTGTAAACCGCAAAGGATTATGGGAAAATATACGGTCACTACTGTATTTCCTCACTACTGTAAATCAATTTACAGTAGTGAGCTTGCCCGCGAAAAACTGACCTGTGGCAAGGTAATTCTTTTTTGACTGTTTGGTGGAAGTGGCTGTTAAAGGACAAAAGAGAAATGCACCTTAACTCCACGAAAGGTTAGTAAGTTATATTATTTCTGTTTTATGCAAAACTTTGATATTTTAAGATGTTTTCACTTGTTAACAGGAAACTAACATTATTCATCGTGTCATTTTTCATGTCGGGAGTTGGAGCCTTTTTTTTTGACTGACGGCCGGAATGCCGCCAAAAGGCTGATAACATTGACTGCTGAGTAAGTTAAGGTCACCTATGTTAGTCTAAATAAACCTTAGTTAAACCGAGAAACACATTTATACGTTCTGCTGCCCTTTAAAGCAAGTTAGCTCCTCTGGTGAGTCGTTATTTAACCTTAACAGCGAATTAACGTGAAATACTGAGGTAAAGTGCGTTAGGCAAACCTATTGTTTCAGTGGAGATTTTAAACAGTATTTTCTAGTACTTCTTTTGTTTGTTATTTTCAGATTTCTAGTCTGGATGTAGTCGGCAAAGTCGGGGATGTATTTTGGATCCTCTTCTTGTGAATGCCATAGTATCGATGATAACATCAGCTGGTAAGTTAATAATGTAATTTAGCTGACGTTAACTAACTTAGTTGAACAAAGAGAAGCATAGTAAGTTATCTTCTTTACTCTGCCTCTTTATCGCAAGTAAGATACTTCTCTTCAAATGCTATTATACCGATCAGGAAAGTGGTAACAATGTTTATGTACACTTTAGAGACGTCCTAAACTCAGTGGACAGAGTAACGGTACCATTAAAACAGGAGCTAACACCCTACTGAGGAAATGAGTGAAGAAAGAAGAAAAACACCACTGTAAGAAACATTTCTGTTTTTTAAAAGTGTGTGGTCATGTCTGCCCGGGAGGTGTATTGGAGTCCTTGTGATGCCTGTAGCGGGGTGCTACCAGCAGGTGAGCTTCCCTTAGCCTTCAACCTCCACCTTTAATGGTCACCAAATTTTCCTCTCGGCTTGAAGCTGCTGTTGCCCACTAACCCCGAAACAGGTTGCTTGAGAAGGACACGACTCGCACCACGTTGAATACCACATCGCAGCAAGCACGTTTGCCAAATCGAAAAACCGGTGTGGGCGTATGCTACACGAGTGCTTATATCACCCACTGTATTTAATGAAGGAAACTCGTTTCATCGTCTTGCTTGTAATGTTGATAATGCAGCGTTTGTGAGTGCGGCTCTGCTTGGCTGCCTACCGCGTAACGGGGAACCTCGACTCCACTCAACGCGCCTCCTGCTGGCAGAGAATGAGTTTGCATATACAGGTGCATCTCATAAATTAGAATGTCGTTGAAAAGTTCATTTATTTCAGAATTCAACTCAAAGTTGTGAAACTCGTGTATGAAATAAATTCAATGCACACAGACTGAGTAGTTTAAGTCTTTGGTTCTTTTAATTGTGATATTTTGGCTCACATTTAACAAAAACCACTAATTCACTATCTCAACAAATTAGAATACGTCATAGGACCAATAAAAAAAACATTTTTAGTGAAATGTTGGCCTTCTGGAAAGTATGTTCATTTACTGTACATGTACTCAATACTTGGTAGGGGCTTTTTTTGCTTTAATTACTGCCTCAATTCTTTTTTTCTTTTTTCTTCCACACTTTTTCCTTCCAACCAACTTTCTGTTAACATGCTTGGATAAAGCACTCTGTGAACAGCCAGCTTCTTGGGCAATGAATGTTTGTGGCTTACCCTCCTTGTGAGGGGTGTCAATGATTGTCTTCTGGACAACTGTCAGATCAGCAGTCTTCCCAGATTGTGTAGCTTAGTGAACCAAACTGAGAGACCTTTTGAAGGCTCAGGAAACCTTTGCAGGTGTTTTGAGTAGTAGCGATTGGCATGCACCATTATTCTAATTTTTTGAGATAGTGAATTGGTTGGTTTTTGTTAAATGTGAGTCAAAATCATCACAATTTAAAGAACCAAAGACTTAAACTACTTAAACAGTCTGTGTGCATTGAATTTATTTAAAAAACGAATTTCACAATTTGAGTTGAATTACTAAAAATAAATGAACTTTTCCACAACATTAATTTATTGAGATGCACCTGTATATGCCGCAAAAAGATGAAAGTCTGTGGGAAACCTGTAAGGCTTTATTGATGCAGTTTGTAAGTGAAAATTATATAAATTATATTGTCTACTTTAAAAATAAAAACTTCCGCCCTTTAGCAATGGTAAACTTTTCGCATAGCCTAGTTTCTTTGACGTGGATCCCGGGTATTGGCATAATGCATTAATGTTTCTGGCTAAGCCCGGATATCCACTCACTGTTGAACTGCCTTGGAATCAACCCCAATATTTCAACCTTTGCTATACTGATTGAGAATCATTGTTAAAAAAGGGAGCTTTCATATTGACTAGGTGGCTTCTCCCGACTTCTGTCCCTTCCTGTTAGATCCTTACTCCAGCCCAGGATCTTCAGAAATCATTGTAATATTCTGATTTGCTGCTCAAAAACATTTATTATTATTAGTATTATGTTGAAAACAGCAGAGTAGAATATTTTCAGGTTTCTTTGATAAATAGAAAGTTCAGAAGGACAGCATTCTCTGAACTATTAATCTTTTGTAAATCAAACTGTCTTTCATCCCTTTTGATTACCCAATTTACAAGAACCTCCGTGCGCAAATAAAAAGTAGTCATTGACTCCCTATATTCTTCCCAAAGAAAAAAAAAAGTATACTGACAACAGTACACACGGCCTTTTGTACCTGGTATAGGTCTATGTTACCCCACGATTTTATTTCAGGTAAATGTGATCTTAGACCATCGCAACCTATCTACACCACTCCAAACACCACACAGAACCCCATACCTGAAACAAAAACAGCGCGACCCAGAACAACCCGGTTTAGCAACACCAACCAGAAATAACTATTAAAAATGTGTATCAGCCATGAGAATATTTCTGAAGGATAGTGACACTGAACGATGGAGTCATGATGCTGAAAATTCACTTGATACAGAATTACATTACATGTTAACATATATTCAAACATAGAAACGCAGTTATTGAAGTAGTAAAATAATAAAAATATTACGGCTTTTGCCGTATTTTGGATCAACTAAATGAGAGGCTTGGTGGCAGAAGAGGACTTTAAAAAACATTACAAATATTTACTGTTCAAATACTTTTGACTGGTAGTGTACTTGCCAGTTTTTGCTTTTCAGTATGTGTATGTTTTTTCATGATACAAAGTCCCCAGGGGACTGTGGTGATACCCTTTTTTTTAGAGGTCAAGATTTGTAATTTGTACTTTAAAAAAAAAGTTAAACAATTAAAAATAATATTTCAGAACTAAAGCTCAAAGTATTGTGGGGGGGGGGGGGGGGGCGGGTAATGGTAAAAATCATGGTTACAGTGCCAGTACCCAATTGATTGGTTTTAGGTGGTTACTTTGGTTTAACTAAATGAAATAAAACTCTACATTACTGATATGTAAATGAAATACTGTATAATACTGTAAATAAAATACAGCTAAAGACATATAGTTACTGTAATGCAATACAGTACTGATACTGTAAATGAAAATACGGTAATAATACTGTAAATAAAATACAGTAAAGACATTGTACTGTAAATGCAATTACAGTACTGATACTGTAAATGAAAATACGGTAATAATACTGTAAATAAAATACAGTAAAGACATTATTGTACTGTAAATGCAATTACAGTACTAATACTGTAAACATTTTTACAGTAAATTACTGGCAATCCAGCTGCCAGTAAGTTACTGTAAAATTTACAGCAACCTATTTACAGTGCACCCAATAAAATTCTGTCCTCATTTAGTTGCTTATGTTCCATATCGGTATGAATTTCTTCAAAGAGGTTGTGGAAAGGAATTTATAGCATCTATAGCATAATGTAAGACAGGATTTTTTTGTTAATAATGACCTTTTTTTCTTATTTTTTTTAGTTTTCATTCATTTAAACATCCTGCTGAACTTCTCCATTTGTGTTTCACAGAAGAAAAAAAGCCACACAAACACCTTGAAGGTAATAGATTTTTGACTGAAATATTCCTTCAAATTAATTTTTTTTTAAAGCTTCTATTATTCACTGTTTTGTCAGTGAAACAAAAGACAAATAAATGAAAGATTAAAATTTACTGGTGCTTTAGTTGCATGACAAACAGTCTCATCAAGTGGTTAAATTATGATATGGTGCATGCACCCAAGGCGTACATCTCATTCATCAGTGCTAAATATTTTCATCATACTCGTGCACTATTTTCAGGCATAAAGATATACCCTGTGCCAAGTAGCTTGTTTACATGTGTTGTTATTCTTTCATGTAGTATGAGCTCCAGAGCATGACATATGTTATGGTGTTGCTTGCTAAGTGAAAAAAAAAGAACCCTGAGAGTCAAGGAAGAAGAAAAATATTTTGAGAGGGATGCGAAGTGTGAAATTCCAAACCTACAGTTACCATGAATCAAAACACCAGGGGTGACATATTTTCATGGTCCTCAAACAAGAAAATACATACATACTGTACATGCATGCATATATTAATTCAAGGATCCAGTAGTATTATAGTCAGCACTGTAGCTTTGTAAATATTTTCGACTTATTTGATATGGTAGATTAACCCAAATGTTATAATTGGAATAACCCAATTAGGTCCAAAACAAAGCTTAGGTTTTTGGGTAAAAATCAGACATGTTGCATGTCACAAAATATTTCCTATTTTGTTAATTAATGAGTAAATTCATGCTGTGCAGTTGTGCAAACCAACCCCGGCACCAAGATGGTTGGCACACATAGTGGGGTTGTTTGGCACAGCTTTAAAAGACTATGTTTTTAAGCGATAAACAAGATGTTTATTTTAAACCACATTTACAGCTACTCAACACACATTTGAGTGTTAATAACAGACAGTATTGAACATGTTTAGAAGAAGTGCATTGCATTATTTTTTTTTCCATTGGCCCAGTAATAAATAAAATAAAGGCTGAGTGCCTGCTGAATACCTGCTGTTTTTGCTGATATACTAACATCTCATGGCATGTAGCTCAGATATTGCCTTCCCCAGGTCAATAAAATGAGTTTTTACTTTGCTTTTCTCATTTCTTTGAGCTCCAAAGTATATAGAATGTTGCACAGAGAGCGTCTACGTCCCACATGTCTTAAAATCCTGTGGGTTACAGTGGATCTATGTGAGCAACCCGGAGATTGAGAAATAATTCCTTAGATGGTCATCCTGTTATTCTGGCTGATTTCAAAATAAGCCACATGTTCAAAAAATCAAGAAATCAGCACACTTCACATTTCAGTATTCATGCGGTATCCTCAGCACTGTGTTCTGTGTATTAGCGTACCACTGGCATCCTGCCTGTGGTTATTGCTTTATATATTCTCTTTGAGATGAAAGCACAACCAAGTTACAGAAGTTTGAACTGCTAAAAATCTAGGAACTTAATTTTTTTTTACGAACTTCCTTGTCAACAAGCTCTCATAAGAAAATGTCACCCTACCAACAAAACTAACCACCTCTCAGTTTGACATGTCAAGGCAAGTCACATTTAATTTTATACAATAGAGATCATCTCAAAGCAGCTTTACGGTATTAAACAGGAAAATCAGTGACGCAAACTTCAAAAAATGAGGCAAATCCAAATTCTTCTATAAAGCAGCTGTAGCAAGACAATAGTGTCATTATTCAGCTCCAGGCAGTTCAGTGCTGGTTCAGTTCAGTTCAATAACTGTAAAGTTCATTCATTATGAAACAAAGTCAGTTCAGTGATAAGCAGCTCTACAGAAGACGGTGGAGTCAGTATAGTGTTGATTCAGTTCAGTTCAATAAGTGTCGATGTTGCAAAATTCATGAATTATGAACAAATTCAATTCAGCTATAAAGCAGAAAACAATAGTGAAATTATTCAGCTTAATTAAAGCAAGGAACTCAAACTGCAACAGGTGATAGAAATGTAGAACAAAACAGGCTTAACAAACGAACACAGTGTAAAATTGATTGGGATTAGTTGGGATCCGATCGCATCACCTTTAAAAATGGATCCATACTTGCTTGTTGCGTAAGAACAAATCTCATTGGTTCTTGCAGAGGCTTAAACATGCTTGAATACATTTGCAAGAACTCTATTCATATGAATTACATTTACAATGTCTTTAGGAGAGTCATGTTGAAGTTCAATCTCTGAAGTTTCATTAAAATATCTTTTGAGTCTGAGTATGGTGAGTAAATGATGACAGAATTTTCATTTTTGGGTGGACTATCTCTTTAAAAGATGAGCTTCCATTCTTAACCAACCACTAATGGCGTAGTGGATATAGGAATGAAAAGTTTTTTTCCCCTTCGGGAACTTACCCTGCGTCGGAGAACACTTTGGGAATGCTCCTGTGTGCCCACGCTCTGAAACACATGTGTAATCCGTCCAACAGAATGGCGTGAAGTCACCGGGGGGTGACATAGCGACCAGGAAGTATAAAAGCACATGCACAGTGGCAGCTTCTGTTGTTCAGTAAGCGCTCTATGTGGTCATGTCTTATTTAGTGTTGTACTGTACGTCCTGTTACATACTCATTATGGCAGTGTCTGGCAAGAGTAAAGATTCTGACAAGCAACATTTCAGGCTGTGTGTTCCTCCCTGCCCTCGTTTCATTAAGGGTGGGGATACACACAGTTTGTGCTGTTACGCTCGGTCAGCTGATGTTAGAGAACTTGCGCTCCTCCACCTTCCGTTTGAGGATGCCCCACAGATGCTCAATAGGGTTTAGGTCTGGAGACATGCTTGGCCAATCCATCACCTTTACCCTCAGGTGTGTTTGGAGACGTTGTCATGTTGGAATACTGCCCTGCGGCCCAGTCTCCGAAGGGAGGGGATCATGCTCTGCTTCAGTATGTCACAGTACATGTTGGCATTCATGGTTCCCTTAATGAACTGTAGCTCCCCAGTGCCGGCAGCACTCATGCAGCCCCAGACCATGACACTCCCACCACCATGCTTGACTGTAGGCAAGACACAGTTGTCTTTGTACTCCTCACCTGGTTGCCGCCACACACGCTTGACACCATCTGAACCAAATAAGTTAATCTTGGTCTCATCAGACCACAGGACAATCCTGTGTCCAGTAATCCATGTCCGTAGTCTGCTTGTCTTCAGCAAACTGTCTGCGGGCTTTCTTGTGCATCATCTTTAAAAGAGGCTTCCTTCTGGGACGACAGCCATGCAGAATACAACAAAATACAACCTCTGGATATGGACGCTGAGCACGTGCACTCAACTTCTTTGGTTGACCATGGCAAGGCCTGTTCTGAGTGGGACCTGTCTTGTTAAACTGCTGTATGGTCTTGGCCACCGTGTTGCAGCTCAGTATCTTCTTATAGCCTACGCCATCTTTTTGTAGAGCAACAATTCTTTTTTTCAGCTCCTCAGAGAGTTCTTCGCCATGAGGTGCCATGTTGAACCTCCAGTGACCAGTATGAGAGAGTGAGAACGATAACACCAAATTTAACACACCTGCTCCCCATTCACACTGAGACCTTGTAACACTAATGAGTCACATGACACCGGGAAGAGAAAATGGCTAATTGGACCCAATTTGGACATTTTCACTTAAGGGTATACTCACTTTTGTGGCCAGCGTTTTAGACATTAATGGCTGTGTGTTGAGTTATTCTGAGGGGACAGCAAATTTACACTGTTATACAAGCTGGACACTCACTACTTTATATTTTGTAGCAAAGTGTCATTTCTTCCGTGTTGTCACATGAAAAGATATAATAAAATATTTACAAAAATGTGAGGTGTGTACTCACTTCTGTGAGATACTGTATATATGTATATATATATATATATCACATAAGACAATATATATTATACTTAACACTATACGATATATTTACACCACTATATATATATAATATATATATATATATATATAATTTTATTATATTACAATATTGATGTATTGTGGCTTTTGTTAAAAGATCACAAGATGGTACAAGATGAATATTCAGATTTTTTCCCCAGTAGTCTGTTTTATTCAAACAACAATTATGAGCATTTTTGCATTTAGATACAGAAGAACTTTGTCTGTTGAATATTAAAAACAAATGAACAAACAAAAAAAATGGATCTTCATGTGTGCCGTGCAAATCAACTGTTCCTGCTCGTTCCCAAACTGGATCTCTTCTCTCCACTTTCCATAATTGCAGATTCATTTATTAGATATTTATATTAATATGAATATTTTTATACTTAGATTTTTTGGGGGTGGGGGTCAAACTGTAACACCGTGTGTCCCAAACAGACACGACGCGATAAAAAGTATCTTTTCCATGTAGTTTTTGTCCTAACCACCCGCGACAGCGACACGTGACAATAAGCGACATAGGATTGTATTTTTGGAACGGTTTTTATTTTCTGCAACGTCGCGGCAGCAGGAACAACATACAAAATATGAATCTCAGGTAATAATCTCAGCAGAAAGTTATGGCTTTATTCATGTTAAAATTGTTTAATGTGGGTTTGAAATATTTTTCGTTATCTTTATAGCCTAGTGAAAAGCAACACCAGCCTATTTTACCTCAGATAGTGAAAAAATTAAAGCAGACCTGTACGTTAAACTGTGAACCACTGCGACCAACAGTGTATCCATAACAAAGATATCCGTCACTCACTCAAAACGTGTTAGCCCATTCAGAATGTTAATCATCTATGTCCATGTCCACTTTTCTTTTCCAAATTGCCATGTTTTGCTGTCAACAGCGTATACCACTGGGACGCGACAAAAGCATTGCAAATCAATTTGACACGTTGTGTGCAGTACGGATAATAGAACGACTCAGCAGTGTCTGTCGGCGATTTGTCGTGCGTCCGATACACGACACATCCTGATTCGAGTCTATTGTATTTTGTCGCGCCGCTCGCGTCTGGTGTAGACACGATGTAAGTTAATGTCGCTTTCTGAAGCTGCGTTTGATTTTTCATGCCACATTATTTGAAATTACCGCAGGCCAAACATTTTTCTCTCTCGGGCCGGATGTGGCCCGTGGGCCGCCTATTGAGGAACCCTGTTCTATAGCCTTGACCTTGATGCCATTCCTGGCTCCTCAGTTCTCTCAGCCTAGCTGTGCCGATCCACACTAGGCAGGGATTGGTCAGTATGGTATGGGGGCGTGGGCATTCTCGTTCCCAAAGCACTTCTCGAATCAGTGAAGAAGGTATAACTGCGCCTGGAGATATCAAAATGGGGGCGGGAACTCCAACAAAACGGGGTGGGAGTCCAAAATAGGGCGTGCTTCCTCCCCATCACAGACAGTCACATGACAGCAAGCCACATTCCCCCCCAATCACTTCAGTGCAAAACTCCGCCCCCCCAGCTGATTCTTAAGATTTTATGGGTTGTGTAATTAAGTGTTGATTTCCCACACTATGCTACAACAAATGCTAACCCCTAAATCTACCCCACACCTGACCCTAACCTTAACCAGCGAAATTGACTGATGGAGGGATGAGTAGCTGAATAGGGTGGTAAAGAAAGTTGCAGTTCAGGAGAAAACAGTTAATAAGATTATGCGATATAAGATCGCCGGGCCGTTCCGTAACTCCCCAACCAGACCTCACCACACAATGGCACCTTTTTAGTTACACCCAGCATCACTACCCACTCCTTCCCTGCGAATTTCGAGCCACGGGGATGCCCGGTGCTTGGAACCCCAAAAAGCAAAGAGTAAATCTTTCCCCTGCGCTGCACTGGGACGGCTCGCGGGAGAGCTCGTGGGTGATTCTTGTTTATATCATTAAGCAGAGGTTCAAACTCTGGTCCGAACAGCACTGGCCACAAGCTTTGGACTCTGCTTTCACGGAGAATATTTATATTTTATATAGCATATTTTATTTTAGATTATCTAGAAACAATGTTCAATTTATAAAGTTTTATTTTGAAATGCAAGTCAATAACAATTGGCTGGAGTCACAGCCAATGGTGAAAGTCTTTGCGTGAGGAGACCCCGCCCCATTTCGGAGGTTCTGCCCACTTTTGGAGTCCACGCCCCATTTTGGAGATCTCCGGTCCGCAGTTATATCTACTTGGTCAGTGAAGTTTTAAGAAAGGGGAACCATCCCAAGTTATGTATGTAACCACTTATTTTATTTTTTTTCTTATTTCGCCTAAATATCATATTTTTTTATTTAGTACTGCCCTTCAGAAGCTATACAGAAGATACTTACATCATGATTTCCAGAAGACAAAATAAGTTACATTTACCCTGATTTTCAAATTCAAATTCTCTTAATTGATGTTTTTTTCTTCTGGAGCATCAATGAGTGTTTGAACCTTCTGTAATAGTTGCATATCAGTTGTCCTCAGTGTGAAAAGATGGATCTCAAAATCATAAATTCATTGTTGGAAAGGGTTTAAATACACAAAAATGCTGGAAAACCAAAGAATGTGTGGGACCGGAAGATTTTTTCTGAAGAACAGTGGGCAGTTTAACTGCTCAGGACAAACAAGGGACTCATGAACAACTATCACTAAACATGTATATATGTTCTATAGGCCATAATGTTACAGTTTATTATCTTCCAAACTGATGTTTGAATTTTACCAGAGTGACATTTTGGTCATTATTTATCCATTTTAGTACTTATACCCCCAAAAGAGATTAAAAAGCACCTTCCCTAAAGATATACAGTATAAATAATTTGTCGAAACAAGCAAGCACAATTTAGCTTGGATGGTTTTGCAGTGTCATGCAAACAAGATCCGTTGCTGTAATTTGGTAGCAAGTTATGAACTCAACAAACTATTGCTTAGCACTGAATATCTCAATTGAATAAAGTCTTCATATTTTAAGTTCATAATGCATTCGCACATTCATAACACCATCACGATCCATAGCCAGAGGTCCCTGCAACTCTCTCATCTCCTATTTTAAACTCGCACTGTAAGGCTGATAATCAAATTACTTTTCGAAGCCGGAGGATGATGCCTCCTTGACATCCCGTTTCTGCTCCGTGTCAGAACTTCTCAGGGCATCCGTCTAAATGAATCTGTAGAGATTCTCTGCTTGTGCCAGGGAGAAATGTCAAGGTTAAATAATCCCTTATGAAATAAGCATTTATTATAGAGGGCATGACATGGCAGCATAGTTGTGGGGTCAGCTCCTCTATATGTAAGCATATGAACAGCATCACCGCTCCCTTCACGGCTCACAGCCCATGAAAAATGTCAGCAGCTCCCCTCAGACTAGACTCATTGCCATTATTGATGCTTTCAATGCTCTTTAAATCCTACTGTGCCACTAAAACGTCAGGAAAGAATGGCACACATATTCTAATATACCTCATAAACAGCACCATACTGCTTTTTATTATTGCTCAGCCTCCCGAGACAATGACAAGGGCTTATTTTGAGGGGATTTTGTGAACCTGTGTTTTTAACATGACTCTCGAGCAATCTTTGAGGACTTCATCCAAAGCAGAAAAAAACAGTTTGATGCTGTTATACAAAGAGGCTGATTATGTGAAGTTGTGTAGATGACTAAAAACCTCCCCGTTTATTCCTCAAACATCTTCATTAAAATTCCACACCTGCTCTCTGATGCTCGCGGCAGAGACTGAGGGAGAGCAGCAGACCCCTAGAGAAGTCATTTTTATTCTGGACCACGAGTGCCTCAGCCAAAGTGTCACCTAATCGGGAAAAAACAGAGAAAACAACTGGCGGAGAATCCGCACACTTCCGTGGACCAAGCATTCCAATTAATCCCATAATGTTTGACGTAACCCATCCCCCAACCTCCTTCTCATTAATGCCAGACATGTTTAAGACTCTATTCTATCAGGAAATGTTTATATTAAAACTCCGTCCTTCCTATATTAGAGTTCCCAAGTCTTTAATCTTCCCTGATGTTATATCTCGATATGGTACGTCAGCAGTCCCATCTCCACAGTCACTCATTTTGATCCGGGTCATATTATGCCACAGTTTCTCTATCGTCTCTTTTAACACTGCTCTTTCTTCTTTTTCATTATTCTTCTTGATCTCCTTCTGCTTTTGAAAATGTGCTGGACTCTTGATGATATGAGCTCGCTCGCTGTCTTTGTGGACACAGCTTCTGAGGATTCTTTCACTGACAGTTATTTAACTTCAGGGATTGACGTATGATTGTAGTCATACTTGTCTGTGTATTTTGCTTAATGCCTCAAGCACATGACGTTGTGGGACAGCTGGTACATACACAAGTGCAACTTCATACGATACTTCAGCTATGATGAGTGTTGTCATTGGCAGAGAATTCGTGTTTAGAAACAGATCCTGAGATTTCCTACTTTAATAATCTTCTCTTTGTTTCGGAAGGTTCTGAATACCTTCGCCTGGAAGTATTTTATTGTTTATGCAAATAGCAGAATGCATTTTAATTTGTCTGCTGACTTCATTGAAACCTGACCAGAATGAAGTCTGTCTTTTCCACAATGGAGAGACAGGCATTGTCCAACTAGTTCTGAGACTCTGGCAATGCCCCTGGTACTGCCACTGCGAGTGTTTAAACACTTCAAGCGCTGACAAATATTGGTGATGAAGTGTTTATGCAGTGAGTTTGTGGTCTAATCAAACAGACACACACATGTTTGTTTTTCTATTATTTTCCATTGATGTTCTAAAAGGTTAGGTACTAAAAACCTAACCCTCACAGATATTTTTAAGACACTATTTATTTGACTGTTTCCCATATATGATGGTTGTGCACCATTCAGAATCGATTTGAGAATGCCTCTTGAATTCCAATTGAATTCCTGAATTTGACCTGAATTGTTTGATTGTACAAAAGTATAATTGAAATAAATTGAGTTTCAAAAACATTCACATGACTGTAATACTCACTGTAGTTAAGAGATAGATAGAGAGATAGATAGATAGATAGATCAGATAGATATAGATAGACAGACATAAACATATCTAAATAAGGTCATTTCTGTTTGAATAAATCGAGGTTCTAGCAAATAAAAAAAAAAAGCACTTTATGGTATAGTGTATAGCATAACAGAAAAGAGCTTTTAAACTCTTCATATTGAGAGAACAAAGGCCAGAGCTGAGATCAAATACCCTCTAATGAGGACTCCCTCTACTCCATTGAGTCAGACTGCAACAACACCTGCAAAGCAATTATGGCAAGTGTGCTTTGCTGTTAGACATTATGCAACTAACATGCGTAACAGAGCATTTAGCGGAGGTACTATCAAAACCAAGTGAAATCTTTTTGACCTTCTAATGCACACTTTAGACATCTAAATGTCTAAAGAGTGGAAGTATAGAAGTTTATATCGATTTACTGAACATTTAAGCCCCCAATGCTGTCGGTCAAATGAGCAAAACACTATATTTAAGTTTAATGCTTTATTTCATGATTATACTTTGGACATCTTATTTATTTGTATGTGGTAATCTTTAGGTGATACTGTTAATAATTAAGCAATGTTTTCTTAGTGATTTTAGGGACATTTACCCAACATCCAGTTTTTAGAACCAGTGAAATATTGTTTTCATAGTATATTTTCTCTTTATTATTAAAAGGTATTGTTAGGATGTTGCTCCATATAAGTAGTACCTCAATCTAAGGTACCCATCTGAACATTTATTTAAAGCATTTTATTGGTAATTTTCTGGTCAGGGTGTGCGGGTGAAGTTTAAAATTTCAAACTGTAACTGGCCCCTTATCTGACCCGGAGAGAGTTAAATGAAGTATTTCTTGCATGGTTGCCCCATGAAGATCAGCAGATACTGCCTCAGAGACTTTACTTCAAAAGGTACGAGCCACATGCTAGCTTTCTGAACTCAACAGGGCAATATGTCTTTCCATCCCTGAGCACAGCTGGAAGTCATCCTACTCCTCATTACTTAAACTGTCAAGATCGGCCCCAAAAAATTCTGCACTGCATCTATGAGCAAAGAACAAAATTCAATCACACCACAATGGCACTGGCCTCATTTCTTTCAGGAAAGTGCATCATGTAGTTAAACTACACACAACAAAACTACAGTTTTACTGCAAAGTCAGTTTTTACTGACCTGGTTCCTAATGCCTTGATGCAGCACTTTCTTCCATGAAAAACTCAAATTGCCTGATTTAACAATGTTTCACTTTACATATTTCCAATCTTCCCTTTTTACCATGCCAATATTGAATTAATTGACTGATATTGGATAGCTGGTTGTGTTGCAATGGTAGAGTGCACATGTCAGCGTAAAGATTTTCTTCTCTTGATTTGTAAAATATAACTGGCATCTGTGTTTTCACAACAAAGAGCTTATGACTGATGATCAGATAAGAACTGCATTTTTAATTTAGGACATAATGTATTATCTTTTCTTGTTGAGTTTACAATTATTGTTTATCAGCCCTACATGACTTATCATAAAATAATAAAATAACTTAATAAAACTTAATAAAAGAATAACATAAAATCGAATAGAATAGAATCTTGTTTTGCCTGCCTTTGTTTACTTGTTAGCATAAAATAAAATGACCTAGAATCTTTATTTGATGACCGTCATTACTTGTTAGAATAAAATATGATGGCGTAAAAATATTTACACTGCAATTACCATTGCATAAATAGTGTTATGAACTTCATGTTTTAATGTAACATATTGAATATAGGTAATTCTTAATAAATGAGACACTGAATCCTTCATTTAAATGATTTGTTCAAACCGGCTGATTCATTCATAAACGAAGCTAGAGACTGTCTTTATGAATGGGTCACTGAATCATTGGCATACCCAATTCATTCAAAAATGCAGATTCATTCAGTAATGATACATCGCTGTGTGTTGCTCAGAGACTTTGTTCTGAAAGAAAAAAAAACTTTAATTGGAAAAATTGACTATATTGTGTCTAAAAATAGTCAGTTGATTTTAATGTACTGTTGTATGACGTGAATATCTCATTCGCATTTGTGCTGATATTCAGGAAACAGCACACTTATGTGTGTGATATTACCTAACTATAATTATTGTGGAATTTATATACATTTTTGGTGCCATTTCTGACCCCACTTGACACTATTTTACGCCAACGCCAGACTAGCTTGTTGTTAAGCTTAATGGAGGGCTATTATTAGGCTGGCTATATTGAGATTTTAATTGAGATTTTAGATTTTAATAAAGATTTCGATTTTATATTGAGATTTTAAAAACAATGTTGAAGCTTAGGGCAAACACTATTGTTACAACAAGTGAAGGCAGGTCAGGGAGACATGGATGCTGCTATGCAGGTAATTTGATTTGCATGTGATACTGTTGTGGCTATGTCAAATGATGATGAAGAAAGCACATGGGCTCATGCGGTCTCAGAATTAACTTAAATGTACGCTTAATTGAAAAATGATACCATGAGCCAAATTTTAATGAAAACTAAACCATAAAATGAATAAAAAAGAAAAAAAAAGGTATTATCTAGTAAGAGGCCAAAAAGGCAGGAGCTTGAACACCACTTGGGGCCGTGGCTGTGTATACTTGTATAGAATAGAATAGAATCTTTTTTACTGGCCTGTGTCCAGTTATACAGTCATGCATTGCTATCAAATGGCTTTACCACCATCTTGACCGTTTATAAGTAGTCCTGCATCCATAAAGTATAAAGTAGGCAAAAACAGTATGTGAAGAGAGTAGTATTTCTAAATTCACAGTATTTAAAAAACAGTAGACAAAAAATCCCCAGATGACCTACTATTTCTGGAGAGATCCTGAAGTGCGCATTCAGTGGACACTTTACTATCCCATGAGGCCACAGGAGGGGATTTTTGAATGGCAGTGAAGTGACGCAACTGGTGCTGGCAGGTCATGTGATAATGACAACATGACGAATGTAGTACATCCAGATTATAATCATACTACTCAGACAGTACACAATTTTGGAAACGACCATGCTCTTTTTATAGTGCACTTTCAGATAGTATACTACAACTGCCATGGATTGTATTGGCATTGATACATTTGGCTCAGAAAGCTTTAGTTGATCATTGAATCGAATTCCGAGTGTTTATAAATATTACTGCATTTCAGGAAATGGCTTTCTGGAATATCAACTCTGGCTCTTGTTCACACTTGACCTGAAACACTGAGGTGTGAAAAGGGCTCTCATGTTAAAAGAGAAGTTAAAAAATACAGCTCAAGGTGGGAACATCTGAGTCATTTTTAACAGCAAGGTCTGCGTTAATGCTGTATCAAGATCTGTAAGCTGCCTATTTGCTTTTAGGGCAAATATTTATCACCTGGACAGCACAACAAAAGGGTAACCGTTGCGGCTCTATTTCATCAGGAGATCCTCCTCTGCCAGAATCTCCATCTATGACTCAGATGTCACCTCTGATTGATGGCGAGCACTTAGCGTTCCCACAAGGGGCCTGTGAGCACCTGAGAGCAGTGATGTGGCTAGACAAGACTGATGCCTCATCCGGGCATGGATTGACTGCTCGTCTTCATTGGCACAGGCAAAAGGGCAGGGGGCTTGATTTCACAGGGAGAGTAAAGTAAATATGCTCCCCTTGACATTCCAGCGGTTTCCAGCGGGGCTATCAAACTCCTTTCAGTCAGTGTTAAGATAACACTTTGCGATGGCTCTGATTTAGTTGGGACTGTTGATGCATTGATTTACATCTCATCTCTTGTCTGTAAACCATCTTTTAATGCATGAGAGGTGCATTATCTACAGATAATGACACAGACAAGAGCAGGAAATAAGATTCACGCCTTTTCCGCCTGCTAGTTTTTTCCACCTCCGAATTTAATCTCTAAAAACTCCTGGGCTGAGGAAGGCTGCCTGGCATATCAACAAGAAACTTCGTAACATTTCGATGACCCATACGTAATGAGTTTTAACTCTCATCTGTCATAAAATGTGTTGACAATGACAAATCTGAGCACCGCATGCTGAGAGGAATTCTAAACAGCCTGGAGAACCGGCAAACATCCATGTTTACGCATGGAGTAACTATTATGATTTTGATGCTTTGGGAAACTCTGGTTATGGCTCTGTGGTTGCATTCTCGGGCTCACGAGAAATTGTTTTTTTGACACTTCTTGTGTGAAGGAAGTGAAGCGGTCGTGGCTCGGGATGCCGCGTATTAGAGTCAGTGGTAAGTCTGCAGTGTGTTCCAAGTCATGCCTTTGACAGATGCCACATTAGCATGATCAGACTGGTCTTTGCCAGATCGTCCGTCCTGTCATACTGGGCACTGGCTGTCTTGACTGAATACATAAGTGTGTTATAAGGCCAGAAAACAGCCTGGAGAACTGAAAGCTGGGGCAACCTCTTGCTTTGGAGCCAAAGCAGTGTAGATCTGGAGAATATGGAGCCACAACTCGAGCAATTACTGGCAAGTGATTTATTTAACAACATATCCAATATCAAAATGAGTTTGTCCACCTTGCTCACAGTCTCGATACTTTTGTCTTGCACTACCAAACTGTCACCCTTTTCAGCTCATTTCAGAGAACTGTCATGTTTAAATGACACAGAATTTTCTGTTTTATTATATTTTTAAATCTTTTTTCCTGCAATTCATTCCTGTGATGGCAAAGCTGAATTTTCAGCAACCAGTTCTTCAGTCTTCAGTGCCACATGATCCTTTAGAACAGTGTTTCCCAACCAGTCTGTTGAGAGCAGGGGTGCCGTGTAAAAAATCCTTTTTAATATTTTTAAACTGCTAAAATGTACCAAAAAAGCATCTATTATATAATATCAATTTATGATGTCACCAATAATTAGAGATGCACCAAAATTTCGACTGCCGAAAATTAGTTCACCGCTCAGGTTTCACTTTCACGTGGTGTGACGCTCTGCGTATTATCCCGCTCTATGCGTGTGTGCTCCGCTCAGTCGCTCCACTCGTATACCGTTCATGCGAATTGGAACAGCAAAGTCCACTCAAAAATTGAGCCGACAGGAAATATCGATGTAGGCCTAGTACAGTATTGTTTCTGTCTGCAATAGCCTTACTGTGTTGTAACATGGTGTGGTATATGGGTAACTCTGGCGACGTGCTCTCTCATTCATTGATCTGCTAACTGCTATTTTATGCTCACGTGTTCTGATAATAATGGCTTTCTAGGATTAAATATTATTTGGATAATTTGTAAAAAAAAAAATATATGAAAATGTTAAATATCTTAACCCTACTGTTAGACCTACCTGAAAAACTAAAAAGCAATTTATTTAATTCGAAGGCCTGTCGTTATTTTTTATTTGTGCTATCATTATTAATTTCTTTATTTGTTCTTATTTTATTACTTACTGGTTACTTGTCATTTTTTATTTAATTCAATCTCGTGCTACTGCACCAAAATTACCCCACTGTAAAATAAAAAAAACACTGAGTGAGCAAAAATTTGTGAGATAGCTAGTTATAATGGTAATTAAATAATGTTTACATATTTATAAAAGCCTACATTAAAATCTGTCATATAAATTGTTCTTTTCATTAGAAATTAGCCTATTGATTATCACCATTGATGGACAAAATTTGTAAATACTATTAAAAATATCTGTATGACATTATATTCTGCAGTTCTTCCCTGTTGTACCGAATATCTATACTTTTCAAATTATCATATCGAAGTTAGAAATTCAAATATTGTGACAAAATTAATTTTGTAGGGTGCCACAATTTAAAAAAAGGTTGGAAAACACTGCTTTAGAAATCATTCGAATGCTGATTTCGAGGTCAAGAAATATTTTCTTATATTATCGCATTGAAAACATCAATTTTTGAAAGCCTAATATTTGTTAATAGTTTTGTGTGAACCCAATACCTTTATTTATTAAAGATTCTTTGAATACATATAAAGGTCCAAAGACTACCATTATATTTTAAATATAAATATTTTGTAATGCATTTCGTCACCTTTGATCAATTTAATGTGTTAAAAAAATCTGACCCAAACTTTTGTACAGTAGTGTACATATTGCAATATCTTTCAATATAAAATATATAGTTTCTAAATACATTGTATATTATATTTAGAAATAGATTTCATAAGATACTGCATTATATTATGTTATATACAAGTGTGTAATCTATTATATAGATTTAATAAATAATAATAAAAGATGTATCCAAACTTTGGTATGTTGCGATCAGTTATATGAGATGTGAGTGGTCAGTGATGCTAGACTTGATATATTGCTTCAAAAGGCAACTTTTGAAGGTTTAAATGAGTGTGAGATTAATATAATGGTAGAGGGGATGATCAGTCATGACTTAAATTATGTTCTGTTCCCCACACAGTGCTTTTACACTGTTGGCTTCAGAAGACATTGAATATACCACACAAATTGAATGAACTACTTTCATTATACTTTTATGGTGTTTTTGTCATTTTTAAAGCTGCAGCTTGGACTAAAGCACCTTCTGTGTAGCACAGAAAACAGAAAATAAAAAATAAATGAGCAATAATCATTTGGCCTTGGGTAAAGTAATAGAATCCTCTAAATCTAGTTGAATATGGCGCCAAAGCCAAGTTTGAAAAATGGAACTAGAGTGGCACAAGCATTATGTCAGCATAGTTTTAAACCAGGAACCATCATGATTATTTCTAAATTAAAGTTAACTTTCAGAATTAGAATACAGTAAGTGAACTTCTGGAAAACCTAAGTTGTCATTGTTTATAGTGCTCTGTATGTTTTGCTTCATTTGATCCCAACCTGTGTTTGTCTTTCATCTAACATCAGTTGGCAAATGGCAAAGACCATTTTCACTCATGATGCTTTTGGCTCTCACTGATGGTCTTGCTTTTGTGCACTTGTTTTCTTTGAGTCTCTTGAGAGCCTATTTCCACTTAAATTCACAGTGAAGATACCAATCTGCAATGTTCCAAGGTGTTAACCCCAGCACCTCTGTTACAACACAAGTACCTGCGCTACAGTCACTTACAGTGTTTATCTAAAATGCAATCACTCTCCACTCACAAATACAGACAATGTCACAGAGTTTCAACAAATGGGCTATTGTTGTTCAAAATCGATAACAACTTACAAGTCTGTGGGAAACCTTGAGGTTAGTGGAAGGCTAACAGGGCAGTATATGATTATGAGAAACGTTTTGAAAATGAAAACTTTGTGTGCATGTGTGTCAGTAATCAAGTGAATATATTAAAATATAAAGGTACTAGGTTCTTCACAATGAAGTAGATTTTCTGTACCACAGACTAGCAAACTAACATTCATGTTGATGAAGAGTAGACACATTGATAATGATGTCTGTTCTTTGTAAAGCTGCTCTGGAACATTTATTGTCATACAAATGAATTGAATTGAGGACAAAATTTAATAGAATAGTATTCATATTACATTTGAAGCTCAAAATCATGTATAACTTTCATTCTGAATCATAACAGCCAAACTGAGTTGCACTTACATATACATTGAAAATTCTTGAACTGTTATATTGGATTTGCTTCTTGTATATATTTTAAAGTTGAAAAGAGATTATGTAGGATTTATAAGTAAAAGTGTAACAGTAGTTATGTAACAGTGCCAGTTACAAAAGGATTTTGTCTTCCTGTTAAAGTGCTTTATTTCTTCAGAAATTTGTGCTAAACCAATGCACAATTTAACATTTAAGAAGATTTTTTATATTTTTCAACCTGCCGAAACTGTGTTTTTTGGTGTGTGGTTGTCCATTTAGTAAACACTAAAGGAAAGTGACTTTAAATTATTTTAAACAATATTATTATTTTATTATATAATAATATAAGACTCTTTAAAATGTCAATAAAATGCTGAAAATGAAGTCATATTTATTATTTTGCCTTAAGAATTTTTTTATTTTTTTTAACTAATTAATTGTAGTTAATTCACCTGTATCAACGTTAATTATATATACAATCATCAACTATTTTATAAAATAATTGGTGGTTGTATAACAGGGTGCCTTTGAGTTACAAAACAGCTTGTTTGATTCTAAGGTTCAAAGACAGGGTGGAAAATGGTCATGTACTACCGGTCACATATAATGTGAACATAATTCAGTATAAGTGGACTTCAGGGAAAAAAATGCTAAAAAATGTATGATGTGGCCATTTTAATCTATACAGGAGGTTGACCTCATATTCCATCATATGGCATGATCTGTATCAAATGCTTTGACTAAACCATATTTAACATCAGAAAGCCGGGCCATAGTGGAAATGAGAGTTCAAAGGAAAACGTGAATGGGCAAAATCACCAGTGCAAGATTCCAGCATATCATTTGTTACGTAAAGTCTATTTCTTTAAAGACAAATGAAAGGAAAAAGTGATCAAAGATGCGAATGATTCACTTAAGTAAGAGGCTAAGTCAGAAATTAGTACATTTAGGCAGATAAGTTATGCGTAATGATATATCAAAGACGAAAATCATAACCAGCAATGTTTTCTTTGATCTCAATGTAAGGTGCACTGCATCAGTAATCCTTGTGCTAATTAAACACAATGTGAGTTTAACTGGGTAAACTGTTTATGTTTTCTAACAACCTTTAGATCTTCCTCACAATAATCACCAACCAGTGCCAGATAATCACAGTACCCCCTCCCTCCCACTGAATTGTATTTCTTTCTTCTTGTTCCTTTATCGGTTCAGGCTTGCTCAAAAAAACAATAAAAAAAAATAAAAAAAAAAAATATAAACACAAAAAAAAAATTATGACTGCTAGAAACCGACCCATGCTGTTATTCAACATTGCCTCGAACCAGTTTGGTGCTCTTTGTATCTCTTTTTTCTGTCTAATAATTACAGTTTGGTATTTAATCATGTCAGTCGTTCTCTCACACACGCACCCAAGGATTAGCCGGAGGTTTCAGGCCCTAAACAGAGAAAATATAGATCATTTTGAAGTGCTCCCCTCTTCAGAGAAGCATTTCTGTGGCAGGGACTTCGAGGCGGGCTGCGATTTTATTACATATTCCTAGGATACAACACTAAACATTTCCATAATCTTCACCTCAGAGCAGCACAGTAAACAGACTCATTTTCAATCATTTCTCATGGCTCTATGCAAAATAGGCTGTTATGAATAAATGCATTTTGAAATTGGGGTAAAACACATACCACACATGCGATGATGGGATCGACAGAGCTCTCCGTGAAGCAAAGAGCATGGTGTGTATTCAGTGTTGCTACTACGGCACAGATATACGACATAAATGGGGTCAAAAGAGCATGAACAAAACCAAGAAAATGATTGAAAAAGAGCAACATTAAAGCATTATTTGATTCTATCTATTCTGTTCTGACAAACTTCAGTATTAGTATTAGTTTGAGGATCTATAAAGGCTCTCTCCCATTACTAATGCAATATTATTCCTCCCTGCTACCTGAAGCTGCGTATGATTTCACATGATTACATATGATTTGTGATTTGCTGCATATATTTGCTCCTGACATTGAGATATGACATATGTGATACTGAATTTATATTACTCATGTCTTCAGAAGATCATTGCCGGTAGCGTTCGGCATCAGGAAACAAACACATGCTGATTATCTCCCCTCCCCATTCGCTCTCTTTACATTGTAACTCTTGGATGACAGTAAGCCTTGTTTTCCAGCATTATCACACAGGGGAAATACTGTGAGCACAGGCCCCATGGTTTGGAGTGACAGAGTCGACTGTCACTCAAGATTACAGCTCAATAAAAGTGACATGCACGATCACTGTCAACAAAACAGCTTCCTCAATGCAGCCAGGACACGCCTCTAAAGGATTGGAGCCTGCTGGAAAACTAAATTTCTCACTGGAGAAAAAAAAAACGGACTCCTTATTCCAAAGTCAAAAAAACCAGCAAAGAAGTCTAAGAATAGTTTGCAATATCCAACACAGAGCAGGGGCCCCGAGTAGTTACTTATACAGGGGCCCGAACACCCTGTACAAACCACTTTAAGAGACACTGTTTTATGTATCAGTTTCATTAGTACCAAGCTCTCATAAGTCAGATTTGGTTCGAGAACAAATACATTATTGTATGTTTGCATAGACATACTGAAAGGTACATTATGTAATGACAACATCTAAAATGTATGCATTTTTTTTGTACCAACAGCTTTAGAGATCTACATGTTTGTAATTCCTTCATTCAATATTCAGTTCATGAAAAGTTAATAGAATATTGAATTTGTGAATTAATAGTTAATTTTATAATAATCAAGCATTACGCATTTTATTGTTGTTAACTAAAACTGTTAAGTAACTAATATAAATTATGTTTGATAATTACAATAAAGTAAAAATAAAACAAAATATCAATACTGTAAGATTAACCATTTTAAAAACTTTGCCTTGCCAAATAACTTGAAATTCATAAGTTTAAGTACTTCACTGAAATGAAAATAAAGATAAACAGAAAAAGCTAATAAAAATGTCAAGAACACAAAACAAAATGGATAAATCTTATTTAAAAATGGAAGCTAAAAATAAAAGTATATATTAAAAATAATATTACAAATAATAAGTATAGTATGTAAATAAATATTAATGTAGAAAATTAAATAAGCTCAAATGATAATAATAATAATAACAACAACAACAACATTGTAACAGTGCTATTCTGTTTTGTGTACATTATAATGCCATGCCAAAGCATTTTCATCACTTTATCCAAGCTAAAAAAAAATTTTTTTTTATAAAAAAAAAAAAAATCACCTAATTGTCATGCTTTATGGACTTGTTTTGTGTGGTTTTCCTCCCCTCCCCCCATGTGCGCGCCGTGACCCAGTTTTTCCCTCTCGTTGCTTAGTCATTTGGTTCAGGTGTATCTTGTCAATTACCCTTGTTTAGTCATGTATTTAAGTCCCGGTCCGTGCTGTCTGTCTTTGTCTGGTCTACATCGTCATGTTTGTGTGTCAACAGCCTTTCCCTGTGTGAGTTACCCTGCATATCGGATTCTATTATTATAAGACTGTTCCTTTATCCACGTCTCCATCATTCCTTCCGACACAAAGTGTGACAGAAGATTAGACCCACAAAAAAAATTATTTAACTGTGTTTTTCCCTCCGTTTGATATCCATTTTTTGTACAGTGTTTTTATTTCACGTGTTTTCCCCATGGATCCCCTCGCCGCTTTGTTCACCTCCCTAGCCCGTAAGGACCTGCCCCTTGTGGAGTATGCGGTTAAGTTCAGCCAGCTCGCCGTTCTAATGGCGTTCAATGATGCTGCGCTGAATTCACTGTTCTGGATCGGGGCATACTACCACCGTCCCGTCGACCTCCCAGACACCACTGGACTGAGCAGGAGGGAAGGGATCCTCTGGTGTCTGGAGAGCATCCGGCCCCGATCCAGAGCACAGCCAGACCCAGAACCCAGCCCACCATCACTCCGCTGTGCGGAGCTCAAGCCCGAGCCAACCGATGATGGAGAGCCCGAGCCCGCCTCAACAGATGAGCCATCACCGAATGGAGCGACAGTGCTGAGGATCGCCGCGGAGCCGGAGCTGCAATTAGCATCAGACCAGGTGCGAGAGCTGGCTAAAACGCCCGCCACGAGGGAAAGAGCCGTGGACAGCAAGAGCGTGGAGAGGAGCTCCTCCCCCTGCACCATGGCTGAGGATGAACTTATTGTGGATCTGGGACTGTGGTACGCTGAGGGGGGTCCCGAATTGGATTTAGGGGCCGACCTGCCCCCTGTCCTTCCTCCTTTGTCAGAGCCCTCTGTCAGTTCCGTTCCCACGTCTGGCCCACTGGCCGATTCACTCCCAAGCCCTATGATGACAGCAACAATCTCCTTAACCTCAGTCCAAAAGAGGAGAATGCGCAGGAAAACACTGTTGGCTCTAGCCACTAACCAAAGTCGAGAGATGTCTCAAGCCCCTGACCAGAGTCGAGAGATGGGTCTAGCCCCTGACCAGAGTCAAGTGATGGCTCCGGCCCCTGACCAGAGCCCAGAGAGGGCTTCGGTTCCTGAGTCTAGCCCAGAGAGGGCTCCTGTTCCCTCATCCAGCCCAGAGAGGACTGTGGTTCCCGTATCCGGCCCAGGGAGGGCCCCTGTTTCCACGTCCAGCCCAGAGAGAGCTGCGATTCCCGCGAATGGCCCAGGGAGGGCTTCAGTTCCCGAGTTTAGCCCAGAGAGGGCTCCTGTTCCCAAGTCAAGCCCAGAAAAGGACTCTGTTCCCAAGTTAAGCCCAGAGAGCACTCCTGTTCCTAAATTAGGCCCAGAAAGGGCTCCCGTTCCCGAGTTCAGCCCAGAGAGGGCTCCTGTCCCAGAGTCCAACAAAGAGGGCTTCCGTTCCCAAGATCAGCCCAGAGAGGGCTTCTGTTCCTGAATTAGGCCCAGAGAGGGCTTCTGTTCCTGAGTTCGGCCTAGAGAGGGCTCCTGTTCCCGAGTCCGGCCCAGAGAGAGCTCCTATTCCTGAGTTTGGCCCAGAGAGGGCTCCCGTTCCCGAGTCCAGCCCCAAGAGGGCTCGTGTCCATGAGTCCAACCCAGAGAGGGCTTCCGTTCCCAAGTTCGGTCCAGGGAGGGCATTAACTCCTGATTGCATCCCTGAGAGCCCGGAGGCTCAAAAATGAACACCCACCCTCCCGCTCCTGCCTCCTCCACCGCTGTCTTGCCTTGGGCAGCCCCTCTGCTCACCAGCGGCCCACCATCTGTTCATGGCGAGCACCGCGGGTCTGCCAGTCTCCATCGGCATTGTGGCTGGAGGAACCCTTGTCTCCGCCTCCAGCCTCTGAGACCCGGACTCCACCTCGGCCCGTCGACCCTACGGCTCCACATTGGCTCCTTGCTCCCTCCTCTCTGCCATGGCTCGTCAGTCCACCAGCTCCACCGGGCTCGTCCCTCCGGCTCCGCCTTGGTCTGTCGTTGACCATCCGTTGCCTCGGGACTCCACTCCTCCGGCTGCACCCTGTCCCTCCGTCCCTCCGGCTCTGTTGGGCTCCGCCCTCCCTCCAGCTCCTCCTCGGTCCTCTGTCGCTCCGGCTCCACCACGGCCTTCCAGATCCCCACCTCCACCTCGATGGCGTGAGCAATCTGCTCCACCTTGGCCCTCCGGATCACCTGTGGCCATTGCCCTGGCTCATCGGCTCTCCGTCTCGGGCTCCTCCACCACCTGCTCCGCCACCCCCCCCCCGTTTTTTCCGGTTGGCCTCCTGGAGTCATCAGCCCTTCCTTCACCATGGCTCCTCCCTCCGTCGGCTCCACCGTGGGTCGGCTTCATGGCTGTGGCCTGGGTCCCACCTGGCTCAGCCTACTCCAAGCCCCTCCTGTCTCCATCTGGTCCGCCCTGGCTCCTACCCCTGTCGACTCCACCATGGACTCGGTTTGCTGACCCCCTTCCGGGTGCCCGTCCTTTTCCCGAGCCTCCTCCCAAGTTCCCACACGTCCCTCCCTCTGTTGTTTCTACGGCACGAGGACGCGCCTTCCAGGAGGTGGGGGCAATATGTCAGGATTATGGACCTGTTTTGTTATGTTTTCTCCCATGTGCTCCCCGTGACCCAGTTTCTTCATATCTCCCTCTCATTGATTAGTCATTTGTTTCAGGTGTATTTTGTCAATTACCCTCGTTTAGTCATGTATTTAAGTCCCTGTCCCTGTCCATGCTGTCTGTCTTTGTCTGGTCTACATCGTCATGTTCGTGTGTCAACAGCCTTTCCCTGTGTGAGTTACCCTGCGTATTGGATTCTATTAAAGACTGTTCCTTTATCCACGTCTCTGTCGTTCCTTCCAACACAGAGTGTGACACATATACATACATAGATACATACATACATGTTCTGGTGTTTTGGAGCCAGTTGAGTTCAATCCAAGTCCTAGGATGAGCACAGGACCCCCTGAACTTTTATTGTTTATTCATGATAATGTGTACCAAAAAAAGAGTAAAAGTTAGATGTTTATTAATTAGTAGAGTGTTGTGTTACTACCTGCCAGTCACTGTGGTTTAATTTGCATCCATTTTTATATCAGTATCAATAACCTTGCTGCCGCCACGCACCATATCGCCATCTGCATGTGGGCTGTCTCTCCCACACAGACTCACAGGTCAGACAGTTTCGGCATATGATGAGATCTCAATGTCTACGAAAAAAACTATAATTTATTTTAGTTGATTCTTATTTTGTTCAATTAGTTTCAGTTTACGAAAAGCTTTTTAATTAACACTGACATGAAGATTACAGATGGGATTGTGTGTTTACAGAGGATGTTTAGGGCCCTTGTGCAGTTTGTGCTCCGGGGCCCCATGGTGCTTTGAGTCGGTTTTGATTCAGAGGTCAGGAGAGCAAATAACAAAAGGCCAAATGACAGAAACTTCTGCAGCTGCCCCAAAGACAACACAGCATTTAAATAGTCGCTGTGATCTACTTACTGAAATAGATATGATCATCTGTGTGAGGGACTGTCTACAGATGGATGTGAATGAGAATCAGCGTCTCGTGTTGTCAAGAGATGTGTATGACAATCATGCGGATAGAAGCAGTGAGAAACACAGCGAGGTCCCCAAACATCTCCACAGTCTTTTAACCTGTCACACCTCATCTGCTCACTACGTTCATTCATGAATATTGCAGCTATGAATTGGAATATGACTGGGAAGTGCAATGTGGAAGGTCTGAACTGTGTCCTTCAGGTGTTACACCCACTCCTGTCACCAGCTGCCCAATTTAAACCTCAAATTTAATTTGTCCTCATAGACATGACGGTCAGATGAGGGCATGTCATAGCCTCTGTGATCTTGTTTTTTCTTTCTTCTGCTTCTTCTGTTGAAATTACATTTAATTTCACATTCTTTCCACAAAACACAATGCTGCTATAATCCATATTTGAACATTTATTTATAAAAAGAGATTCACACGTTATGGATTAAATATCACTGTTCCTAACACTTTCAGGAATATCCGAATAGACGCATAGATATTCCGGTGAGTGGCAGCTAAAGTGATGTAATCAACAATGTTCAATCAGGCATGACAGATCTCAATACCATGGAAAAAAGTGTTTTTACATTACATTAAAGGATAGTTCACACACCCAAATTCTGTCATCATTTATTCACTCATTCCTTTTTCATACAGGGATCATAGGGCAAGTTATAAAAAGGACATATATTTTTCTAAAGTAGATAACTTTGAGATATAGTAGTTTTGTGTGAAGAACTTAAAGGATTAATTCTCCCAAAAGAAAGCTCTCAAAAATATCATAATTTGTGTTCTGAAGATAAACGGAGGTCTTACGGGTATGGAACGACATGAGGTTGAGTAATTAAGACAATTTAATAATTTTTGGGTGAACTATCCCTTTAATGTCCCCAAATTCGTTGTTGTGCAAACAGTTATTTGATTTCAGTGTACACAGATATGGATGAGATTTGAAGACTGTGGTGGTTTTCAATGAATAATGGTTATTCCTAGTAACTTGTCATTACAGAATATTTTT
Source organism: Sinocyclocheilus anophthalmus (assembly GCA_018155175.1). Lineage (NCBI taxonomy): Eukaryota > Metazoa > Chordata > Actinopteri > Cypriniformes > Cyprinidae > Sinocyclocheilus > Sinocyclocheilus anophthalmus. The sequence continues at coordinate 181,252 of JADLZN010002734.1, read as the reverse complement.
ACGATGCTTTTTGTGTTCATATTGACAGCATCTGGTCATCATTCACTTCAATTGTATTGAAAAGAGCAGCATAAACATTATGTCAACATTCTCCTTTTGTGTTTGGAATGACATGAGGGTGAATAAAGGATGACAGAATTTTATGTTTTCCTACAAATTATCCCTACGAAAAAAATCCCTGAATTAATCATATTTTTTAGTTGCAAATTGATAGTATTATCCCAATTTATTTTTGTTAACGACAACAACAACAAAACATATATTAAAGAAAGTTATAAATAGAAAGTGTATTATAGAAAATATATTAGGAAGACTACAAATATATATGATTCTTCATATGATTTTTGGATATTGTGTTCTCAGAGGTGATTCATGTTTTAACAAGCAACTATTTAAAAAGCCTGAGAGTGATTTGTATGTTGCCAATTTGTACACAGAATTTTTTTTTACCTCAAAGACATTTACACACAAACACCACTCACACATTTGAGGGGATCCTCATTCACTTAAAACAGGGAAAGCTGTTAGACAGGATAAGGATCTCATCCAGCATTAATCCCAACTATTCAGCCCCGTCAGGAGAACGGAAAGCTTTACCAATTTATTTTGCTATTGTTACTCTTGATTTCATGCTCTGGAAATATTACACTTTATGTTATGTTTTGAATAGCAATGATATAAATCTACAGGTGTAATATCAAATTCCTCAATTTTACTCATAAAACAAGACTGAAAGTGCTCTTTGGCCCTGAAAGACAGCCCATGGCATACAAATAGAATAATTTTACAGCAAAAGTCAGGCCAAATCATTCAATTTCCTCAAATATACAGGGATTTAATAATTGACAGTTGAGATGATAAGACGGTGACTGCAGAGGCCTGACCTGAGGTCGAGAAATTAATAAAGCAAGACATTGTATAAAGTATTTCGTTTCTCCAGTGCGATAAGCTCTTAGTATAAAGCTTGTAATTGTAATATCACCACAGCTTATTTTCCTCTCACAGGACTCTGCAACTCAGGTTTGCTTGTAAATGACTATCGATTTGTTTGTTTCACACTTCATCTTATTAACATAAATATTTTTGCTTTGGGATCCACATTACATGTTCAGAATGTTTAATTATATTGGTGCCTGGGGTCTATGAATGGAAGTTCCACCATCAAAATGGAATTCTTCCATTGATCTGGAATTGGAATTGGTCTTAAAAAAAAAGAAAGCTAATGACTTAATTTTAGTGTTTGATTATGTGGTTAACTAGACATGAATCCCTTGACAATTAACTTATTCTTGTGTTTAGCCTTGTGTCCAGAGGACACTTTGGTGGCAGTGGATGGCACGTCATGAGAATGGATGTTTCATGGCCAGGTGCCTACTTGGATTGGCATATTTCCCTGTGTATTGCTCAACGTTTAAATTACACCTGTCAAGGTGTGCTAGGGTTTTTCAATATTCAGAATGGAATTGAGAATGCTTTTAAACTCCAATTAAACTGAATTTGAATTGAACGATTGCATGATTGCAACTTGAATTTGAACTCAAGGAAGTAGAATTAAAATTAGTTTAAATCCAAAGACAGCAACAATAATTGTTAGCTACTTTTCACTGTAAGAAACGAAATCAGTAGGTAAGCCATTTTCAGCTTCAGTTTCAAGTTTATGGATTTTTCCTTCAACCCTAAAACATTGTGTGCTGTGTAATGCATATTTCAAAATATGGGTAAAATTCCTTTATATTTTTACTGTATGCTTATTTCATTTTATTTTATCAACCCTCTGGTATACTGTATTCAAATAGACTATACACATTATATACCTATACTGAAGAATCTTTTTTTTTCAAGCATGCATTTTCAATATAAATATTATGCACTGTAATTTAACATTGAAGTGTCTCTCAGTCAGACAGGGAGTCTACTATTGTGTATATTTCACTCATCAAGTTAAGCCTTGTTCATGCAGAGGCTTTAAAATATTAAGAGTGCGGACAGTCCAAATTAATAATTAAAGTATGGTATTCCAAGACAAAGTGTCTGATGTATGCTAGAGAGAAAATTCGAGCAGGCAGTATACTACCATTGTACTCATGGAAAGAAACGGGAGGCATCCAGAATTATAAGAATATTATCAACCAAAACTGCAAATAGCTTTGCAAATTACATCCCACAGTTACCTTTTAAGCTTATGTATGCATTATAAAACTCCCAAACCTTTGGTATTTTGTCCTAGGTTTTCTTGGTTGAATTTAAAATTCAACATTGTACACTGTTAACATGTTTTTCTATCAATGAAAAAAAAATGTTGCAGACTAGTCGATGATTACCTTTTTGTAGATTCATTGCTTAATTTTAAAATCAAAAATCACATCTTAAATCAGGCTAGATATTTGACTGGATTTCCACCCATCTGAAACCAAAGCACAAGATGGTGTTTTCATCTACATGTGTAATTTCATCTCCCAGACAATTCACTGAGAGCAAATTAACAATGTGTTTTTACAAAATGGAACAGAAGTATGTTGAAAAGATCTATCTCTCTTGTTTCTTAAATAGATGCATTGGGGAAATATTAAAGAATCACTAGTAGTTCAAGTCAAACAAAAAGTCATTTTGAATCCTGTTAGTCTACAGCACACTGCAGCCTTTTGCTGCTGGTATAATTGAAGGAAACAATTAACTGATTATGCCAAAGGCAGGACACAATTAGTCAGGATATAATAATAACAATATAGAAAAACAAATATGTTCAATTTCCATTTCGCTCCTAGCAAATAATTACAGTAATGAGATTTTCTCTTGTAGAAGTCTTGTAAGGTGGAACTGGAACTAAAACGGATTGAACAGAGAAAATTGAGTGAAATCAATTACCGAGTGTAGCTAGAAGCTGAATCTTTGGTGGTCAAAATGCTTTGGTTGTACTATTGTGTGTTTAGTCTAAATTACATAGTATGTTCTCATTCTGTGGCTCTGTGGTAGAACGAGTTTCCAGACTCCATCCGATCTGTACAAATGTCACATGGAAGTCTCAATGGCGCGTGCTCTTGCGGATTCGTTGTGCTTTTCACAGCATAAACTGCTGTGCTGTTTCCCATAAGATCTTGAGTCTACGCTGAGGTCAGACACCAGATCTAATGGTCCACCGGCGCTCTTGGCTGACCTGACAGTGTGGAAGTTGCACATTCTTTTTTAGAATCACACCTCTTCCTTTCACACCCTCTCATTTCCTCTGCGTTAATCAGGCGACTGACAGAGCTGGAGATAGTGACTAATGAAATGTCACCGTGACTCTGATAGAGACGCAGACCTGCAGAAAATGGAGAGGGTGAGATGGACGAGGACTGCCTCCCCAGTATGGTGGTCTCGCCATGGTGAGTCCATCTGTTTTTCACATGCGATCCATATATGGAACCAAATGGATATAATCTGCTTATGATAAAGGATAAATATTCTCATTTGCGCCATAAGTAGGTCAGGACAAGTATTTGGTAAAATTGCTGTTGGGACAAATGAACCAAGTATATTTGCATTAAGGAAATAAACAAATTTTCCAACCTAGATACTGTAGGGCATATAAATCAGTGTATGTAGGGTATGTAAGTCATTTCTACACATTAAATTGATAGTGTTTTTAAACGGTATTAAGACTCATATCAGTCCCATCAGAGCGGTTACATTTTACATAAAGCTGGACACGTTAAGGTCACATGACCAACTGAATACTGCTTGTTTTTTTTTCCAGGAACTTCACTGTTATTGAACCGTTTCACGTGCAGAATAAATTAATCTGACAGACTGCCAATAGGGCGTTTCAATAGCATCAGTAATTTAATTGTAACGTAATGCTGCATTCATGCAAGTAGGTGCAAATATAGGTCCAAGACCATATCGGCCAAGCACCTTCAGTAAAACAAAATGAATAAAATGAACTAAAAAAGGAAAATACTAAATTATATAGCATTAACAGATGAGAGCAGGTTCACCCTGAGCACATGTGACATTGACGTGAAAGGGTCTGGAGAAGCCATGGAGAACGTTATGCTGCCTGTAACATCGTTCAGCATGACCGGTTTGGTGGTGGCTCAGTGATGGTCTGGGAAGGCTTATCCATGGAGGGACCCACAGACCTCTACAGGCTAGACAATGGCACCCTGACTGCCATTAGGTATCAGGATGAAATCCTTGGACCCATTGTCAGAACCTACGCTGGTGCAGTGGGTCCTGGGTTCCTCCTGCTGCACAGCAATGCCCGGCCTCATGTGGCGAGAGTATACAGGCAGCTCCTGGAGATTGAAGGAATTGATACCGTTGAATGGCCCCCACGCTCGCCTGACCTAAATCCTATAGAAAACCACTGGGACATTATATTTCTGTCCAGCTGATGCCGCCAGGTTGCACCTCAGACTGTCCAGGAGCTGAGTGATGCCCTGGTCATGATCTGGGAGGAAATATCCCAGAACACCAACCGTTTTCTCATTAGGAGCATGCCCCGATGTTGTCAGGCATGCATACAAGTACATGGGGGCCATACGAACTACTGAGTACCATTTTGTTACAGTTGCTACAATGAAATTTCGGCAAATTGGACTAGCCTGCTGCATCATTTTTTCACTTTGATTTTTGGGGTGTCTTTGAATTCAGCCCTCTGTAGGTTGATAATTTTCATTTCCATCAAACAATGTGGCATCCTTTCATTCCTAACACATTACCCAGTGCATATCAGTATCGATATCCAGCATGATATTTTACCCCATTGAGATCTGATGTGTTTTCAAAGTGTTCCTTTAATTTTATTTGAGCAGTGTATATATAACTCTACACTAGTGGATAGATTGAAGATATTCACAGGAAATCACTTACTTCTACGTTGTAAAATAAGGTGGATAAATATAATGGAAATCAGTTTAATTTTGCATTGAACAAGTAATTACAAAGATTGTTTGCGTATATCAAAAGTATAATAATACAAATTACTTTTAAAAGATGGAATGTAAACAGAAATAAGTGTGTATATAAATATTTTAACAAACATATATTTGGACAAATACATTAATGTTATTAATGGGGTTGTGTAACAGCTACCACAAGCAGAATTGTCAATCAGTTGGTTGAGATGGTTCAGTGGCAGCTTGCTCCATTTTGTTAAAAGCCATCTGTCTCTAATTTCTTAAAAGCAAGCATTGAGCCCACACACAAGATCTCTATGTGTCTCTTTAAAAAAACGTTATAAAAGTTGCCTCTTTGGATGCTGGGTGATATAAGAACATGCAGCTAAGGCACATTATCTAAATGTAGGCCACAGCACTGGTGCCATCCATTTGCTGATTAATTAAGATGACATTGCTTAATGGCATAGCAAAGGTTTAGCAGTTTGGATACTTAATTGTAACGGGAGAGCAAACAGCATGGATATTAAACAGACCGCACTTAGGAAACACTGCCTAGAATGTTTGTTCTCACTCGGATGTGAATTGTAAAGATTGATCGACTCTGCTCTATCTTCTGTCCTTTATTCTATGCCCAGCAATTCAAAAAGCCTGTCTAGACAACTAGCATTTTTTTTCACAAAGACCTCAGAAGTGCATATTCAGAAAAGATGTAGGTCTGTTTATTTTTGAGCAGAGAAAATAGATTAGACATGCACCATCTGTCATGGTAACTTTTCAGATACACTGAGCGTTGATTGTATTTATAACGCAACTTTCGGTAAGTCAACTCGTGACAACCTTGTGGTTTCTCGCTGTTCTTGTGGTAGCTGCTAGGTGTGTGTTCCCTAGAGGAAGCGGTGTGTTCGCTGTGCAAATACAAACGTTGAGTGTGAAACCGCTTCCCGAATGTATGTAGTAGAACACAGCACAACACTGAAAACACATCCAGCCCCTGATATGTGCTGATGGAGCTTGTTTCCTCACTCTCAAGATTGGTAAACACATTTCAACACAAATTCCCTTTACCTAGACAAGAGATTTGTCTTTTCTGTGATACGTTTCCCTGTGAGATCTCTTAATCACATGTGAAGGGTGCTACAATTAATCTTAATTACATAATAGACATTGTGCTACACATATTACAAATCCTCTTTTGGGACACACTATAAAACAATAGAGGAGAAATTAGATGGGGGATTACTGTTCAATAATCCCATTAATGTGTGAAAGCAGCGGCAGGACTTCTCACCCCAGTTGTTTAATTCATGGGAATATTTTGGATGCTACAGTGGCTTAAAAATCTATAAAGAAATGTAAATGAATGCATGATGCCTGTCGAAGGCATTTTATATATATATATACAATATACAGTGGGTACGGAAAGTATTCAGACCCCCTTAAATTTTTCACTCTTAACAATATTGCAGCCATTTGCTACAATCATTTAAGTTAATTTTTTTTCCTCTTTATTGTACACACAGCACCCCATATTGACAGAAACACAGAATTGTTGACATTTTTGCAGATTTCTTCAAAAAGAAAAACTGAAATATCACATGGTCCTAAGTATTCAGACCCTTTGCTCAGTATTTAGTAGAAGCACCCTTTTGATCTAATACAGCCATGAGTCTTTTTGGGAAAGATGCAACAAGTTTTTCACACCTGGATTTGGGATCCTCTGCCATTCCTCCTTGCATATCCTCTCCAGTTCTGTCAGGTTGGATGGTAACGTTGGTGGACAGCCATTTTTAGGTCTCTCCAAGATGCTCAATTGGTTTAATCTGGGCTCTTGCGGGGCCTTCAAGAACATTCCCCGTTGGTTGTGACGCCACTCCTTCGTTTTTTTTAAGCTGTGGGCTTAGGGTCATTGTCCTGCTGGAAGGTGAACCTTCTGCCCAGTCTGAGGTCCTGAGCACTCTTGGAGAAGGTTTTGTCCAGGATATCCCTGTACTTGGCCGTATTCATCTTTCCCTCGATTGCAACAAGCCGTCCTGTCCCTGCAGCTGAAAAACACCCCCACACAGCATGATGCTGCCACCACCATGCTCACTGTTGGGACTGTATTGGACAGGTAATGAGTGCCTGGTTTTCTCCATACATACCGTTTAGAATTAAGGCCAAAATGTTCTATCTTGGTCTCATCGGACCAGAGAATCTTATTTCTCACCATCTTGGATCCCTTCAGGTGTTTTTTCATGTGTCTTGCACTAAGGAGAGGCTTCCGTCGGGCCACTCTGCCATAAAGCCCCGACTGGTGGAGGGCTGCAGTGATGGTTGACTTTCTACAACTTTCTCCCATCTCCCGACTGCATCTCTGGAGCTCAGCCACAGTGATCTTTGGGTTCTTCTTTACCTCTCTCACCAGGCTCTTCTCCCCCGATAGCTCAGTTTGGCCGGACGGCTTGCTCTAGGAAGGGTTCTGGTCGTCCCTAACGTCTTCCATTTAAGGAATGGAGGCCATTGTGCTCTTGGGAACCTTAAGTGCAGCCGAAATTTTTTTGTAACCTTGGCCAGATCTGTGCCTTGCCACAATTCTGTCTCTGAGCTCTTCAGGCAGTTCCTTTGACCTCATGATTCTCATTTGCTCTGACATGCACTGTGAGCTGTAAGGTCTTTATATAGACAGGTGTGTGGCTTTCCTAATCACGTCCAATCAGTATAATCAAACACAGCTGACTCAAATGAAGGTGTAGAACCATCTCAAGGATGATCAGAAGAAATGGACAGCCCCTGAGTTAAATATATGAGTGTCACAGCAATATGAATACTTATGACCATGTGATATTTCATTTTTTCTTCTTTAATAAATCTGCAAAAATGTCCAACAATTCTGTGTTTTTTCTGTCAATATGGGGTGCTGTTTGTACATTAATGAGGAAAAAAATTAACTTGATTAATGATTTTAGCAAATGGCTGCTATATATCAAAGAGTGAAAAATTTAAGGGGGTCGAATACTTTCCGTACCCACTGTATGTAAAAAAGTAACTATTCTACCTGCCTTAGTAAACTCTGTGTATCTTTGTAAGACTACTGACTACACTTTCATTAGGATTCTACTAGAATGGTCATTTTTTCTCCCAACAGCAAGAAAGGAAGTGCCTTCATCCAAAAGAATAAATTAATATATTAATAATATCATTAAAAATCATAAATTAATTAAAATATAAAATGCTAAAAAGTATAGACAGTAAAAAATATTACAAAATATAAGTAAAATTGTTTTAAAGCATTAGCTTTTTTTTATTAACACTCTTCATCCAGCCGGATCACTTTTATTATTTGTTATGGATTCATGTATGGAACCAATATTGACCATTTATTTGTACATTTTCTTCACTGTATGCACTGAAAATACAATATAGACGTATTGACAACATCTTAAACGTAAAAGTAGTTATGTATACACAGCTTTAGAAATGTACAAATATTTATGAGTCTTTTATATTATAAATATTTTTTATTACCAAAACATATTGTCTTATAACTTCGCCCTCTCAACATTGGGGAAAAATTGTAATTGGCATACAGTGACAACATTTTAGTTAATATATATTATTATTTAGATGTTTTATTAACATTTTAAAGTTTAGGGTTGAGTAAAGGTAATACTTCGAAATAAGTTGAATGCTGAATAGGTAATAGTGTTAAATGTGATATAGATGTAATTAATATTTGTGATTAAATACCATAAATGTAACCTATTAGTTACATAAATATGTCTTTCTTCCTAAAAGGATTTGTAAATATTTGCATGAAAAAAGTGCTTGTTTTTAGATGCTGTCAGTATGTTAATAATGTATGTTTCAGTGTCACACACATTTTAAAATGTGCCAATAGGAAATGTCTTTAGATAAAATCTGTCATAATATGCAACATATGTATTGTGTCCCACAAATTTGTTCTATTCTTTTTCTTAATTTGAAGACTTGTCAGCTGCCACTGTGACCTAAATAACTGCTCTCAGAAAAGTTAATTGAGCCAGTCAGTCAGGAGATTGTAATAATAAATTTATAATGTTGTTTCTCCAAGGAAAACATTAAATCCCATCATCAGACATTGTGCAGGTGGCACTCTTGGCTTGGTCAATGAGCGCTGCAAACAAACCGTCAATAAGAGTGCATTATAAGCTTAGAAATGAACTTGAAAATGTAATGGGTATTCCTGTTTCATTCTTCTGTCATATAGAAAATAATATAGATTAATACTGTGAAAATATATCATAGCTAAATCTCTTGAGTCTTTGTAAAACGTTTATCCTGCTTTTGAATATCTCAGCGGTCTGATCAATTTCTGATATGTTCTGTGTGTGGCGCCCAGGCAGTGAAGAGATATGGGTTTGTGTTTCCTCTCACATGACTCCCGGTTGAATTACAGTACTATTGTAACACTATTTCTGTGAAGTCACATTAGTATTATATACAACTCTCCCTAATGAGAATATTGGCCTACTTTTGATATCCCATTTACAGGAATATCAACTCAATATGAAACAATTTCCACATAAATCAAACAAATTGCTTGTAATTGCTCTAGTTCAGATTTGTTGTTGTTATTTTTTCCTTTTTATAATCATAAATTGATGATAAATGATCAATTGATGGTGATAAATGTAATATCTATCTATCTGCTTTTTATTCTAAATTTCTCACTGTAATACAAGGGTGTTTTTGCATAATAAATGAGGCAAAACCATAATCACTCTAACTCTACTACAATGCATATAGTATTCACATCTGATGTCAAAATGACAAGCTGAATTGCAACAAATATAATTTCTTTCAATATGTAGATGAATGAATAGTTGTCTCTGATGCAGGTAGTTTGTTGAGAAATGGCAGACATTCTTCCACTTGCTGACATAAGGATCATTCAGAGAGAGTTAAATGAGCCTAACGGTCTGGATATGATTAACAGGCCTGTGTGCTGTGCCAAGGGTTGTATCTGGAACAATTTACTTGCAGTGATATCAGAATAATCGTGTGTTTTGGTTCCTCCTTTATCTTCAGACTTCTTTCTGTCTGAGAGTGGCAGAATCAAATCCCAGAAGTCATCTATATTCCATGTGATGGTCTTGTTTTGACACATAGTCAGATTCTGTATGGGGAGTGTTTTAGCTGCGCAGTGGGTGAAACACAATCTGTTTTCATACCTGAAGCGTTAGGCCAATTCACACGTTGAGAGAAACAGCAGACACTTGCAGTGCCACAAATAAACAACAATGAAGACATACAATTGAACGGCACAGAGTTTGATTGCAAGAGCCATCTGTGCAACACTTACAATAGCATGAATTACTATATCTATCTATCTATCTATCCTGGTCTCGTTGTTTATACGTATACATTTTTGTACGTTTTTATTGATGCTAAAACGTAAAACTTTGATGCATTTCAACATTTAAAACGTACAAATCACTACGTATTTTTAGCTAAAAAATTTTAAATATTTACGTATCTTTTATATTAATATATTCGTATCAGTGACTTTTTATCATTTTATCAATAAGTGATTTAGATTTTTAGACCCCTTAACCTACCTCCAAACCTAAACCTACCCATTTTATAGCGAATATGCATTTTTATCATTTTATTAATAAGCAATTTAGATTTTTAAACCCCTTAACCTACCCCCAAACCTAAAACATACCCATTTTATAGCGAATATGCATTTATATAATTTTATTAATACGCAATTTAGATTTTTAAACCCCTTAACCTACCTCCAAACCTAAACCTACCCTTTTCTAGGCGAATATAAAAGGATATAAAATGTAATTGACCGAAATATGTATGGAAATGACCATTTTAGTAACAATATAGCATTAAAAATATTTTTATAGTCACTAATCCCACTCCTACCTCTAAACCTAAACAAAACTATTTCTGTACAGTATAAGAAAAAAACATGACAGCCAGATAAGTGCAATCACAATCATTTATTTATTGCAAAAATGTCAAAAATGTCAAAAGCCGTACCAAAGTAATCCCGCAACATTTAAATTAGTAACACGCGCTTCAGTCAGGTTAAGGGGGGGGGGGGGGTGATGCTTACGGTCACTGGACTCGCTGCTCAGGATGGAGATGAAGATCGCTGAATAAAGGCTTGAATTTGGGTCTGTTCCTCCAATCATATGGATTCTGAAGATTTGGATTACAGAGCACAAATAAAATTGTTTCATTTCTTAATTATGTTGAGTTTTTGGTGTATTTTATAGTTCTATTTTCAGTCACAGCATGTCGGAGAAAACGCCTTTTGTAGCCCATGACAATCAAAGTAACATTAGATGACAATTACGGTTAAACGTTGCAGAAAGTTATTTATTTTAAGGTTTAAAGGGTTAGTTCACCCCAAAAATTAAAATTCTGTCATTAATTACTCACCTCATGTCGTTCTAAGCCCGTAAGACCTCTTTTCATCTTCGGAACACAAATTAAGATATTTTTGATTAATTCTGAGAGCTCTCTGACCCTCCCATAGACAGCAATGTAAATACCACGATCAAGGTCCAGAAACGTAGCAAGGACATCGTAAAATAAGTCCATGTGACATCAGGTGTTCAACCGTAATTTTACGAAGCTACGAGAATACTTTTTTGTATGCAAAGAAAACAAAATAACTACTTTATTCAACAATTTGTCTCCTCCACATCACCCTGTAGCACCATTTTGGAGAATATCCACTGAACACAAAACAGCGTATTCTATTCTGTCATCTGCGTCACAGCCGTAAATTGTTGAATAAAGTCAATAAATGACAGAATTTTCATTTTTGGGTGAACTATCCCTTTAAAGTGTAGTCTTGTTTAACATTATGTAGGCCTATTCGTGCAAACAAGCTGGCAGCAGAAATCACACAGAACAGAACAAAATGTTATCATTTCTCATTAATTGAAAACATAAGGCCATTGATATGACAACTAAAAACAACAATAATAATAAAATGAATGCCGCAATTTCAATATTCATAAGGATTTATTTTCAAGTGTCGTCAATACACCAGTATTGTACATATAAATGCTGAAAATATGTCAGTATTGTATGTTTAAGTGCCTGTAAAAACGTAAGTAAATGTACGTTTTGTAGAAACACGTTTTACGTAAAATACATACAAATTACTATGACATCATGTTGATCTATTACGGGTGTAACTGTACACGTTTTCGTAATGAAAAGTTTCGGTACAGGTCTTTTATACAACAAATACAGCATTGTTTTAACCACTGCATGAATGGAACTTCATTGTAAACTTCCAGTTTTATATATTGTTAATTTTGATAAGGAACAAATTCTAATCTTTCAAATGATGCCCTTTTTTCAGGAAATTCAAATAATAAATGCCGTTTTGATCTATCTTTCTGTCTGTCTGTCTGTCTATCAGTCTGCCTGTCTATTTGTCTGTTTGTCTCTCTCTATCTATTTTTCTATCTAGTTAGAGTAAGCAATTGACAATATGGATTACAACTACAATTATGGACACTTCTATACTGACTGTCTGTCTGCAAATGTGAAATCTTAAGAAGTCGTACATGGGTTTGTATTTTGTGTCTAGAGTGTATGATGAAGTCTTGCTGTCTTGAGTTTTCCTATTGAACTACCAGAGCTGATCCCCTTATTCTTTTAAACACTTACCACCAAGTTTAGATTAAAGGGCTGTTTTATCCCTTCGGGAGGCTTTGTCAGCCATGGAGGGCTGTCTCATGGAGGGAGTGTGCTTCAGCAGGATTGGTAAACTGCCTGATTTCCATTGTTCCTATTCTTGAGATAATCTCTCTTTTATGCTTTTGAAAATTGTTCTGAAATATGCTGACAGTCATGAGAGAGGCAAAAGTGTCCAGGCCACCAGGTAATGCCTTTGCATTGAGGGTTTGAAGATAATCCTCAGCTTGTGTTCTCTTCTGTAAAAAGTTCAGAAAACTCCAAAGTCCCATGGTTAAGAATATCTTTCTGTCTCTCCTGTTTATGGGAGCTGTGATGTTGAATTCATTGCTCCTGTGGAGAGGCATTGCCACAGATAATCCCAGACTTCTAACAAAACATGGTTCAGTAAAGAAAGGGGGTGACTAAATTCCCTGTGTTTATTGTAAAGAGACTAAAAGAGGAAATGTCTAATGCATAATGAGTCTGTCTGATGAGGTTGGGGTGACATAACACCTTATGAAACAATGGCTTGAGGGTATGTTGATTGTGTGAAGTTCAGCAATTGCGTCTGATCATTTATTTATTTGTTTGTTTGTTTTCAGGGAGCCTCTAAGCATATTTCTTTGCTCTTGTTAAATAAGATATCTTTGAAGGACCCCCACAGCTAAAACCTTGCCACCATTAACACCTTCTTTCAGTCTGGTAAATACTGCAGTGTAATTATCACTTATTTGTCTAGAAGGTGTCATTACAATGCCAAAGTCACCATTCTAATGCGTTTTAATAGACAGGATGTAATAATGCAGCCTTCAAGAGGAGTCAGAAATATTGAATGAATAACATAAATGATCGAGCAATTGTAAAAGTCATATTTACAGTACAAGTGGGAAACTCTGAATTCTAGTTCAGGAATTTTCAAACATTTTTGATGCTATGGACTTCCAAATATGATGAGCCATTCACACATTAATCACGCATCAATTTGGGCTGAGAAATTAATCCTCAAAAGATAATTTGAAGTCATTATTGTGTGAAATGAAAAGAACATTGAATAAACAAAAAAGGAGCTTAAGAAATATTTAGATTCAACAGAATATATTACATATAAACTTTTAGAACACATAAACTTTACAATTTTTAGTTTTTAGAAGCTGGTATTAGGTATATTTACACAGACTGTTCCAAGAGAGCGTGAATGCAATTACACTGCAATTAAAATAACATAATATTGTAACATTAATGCGTTATTACAAAAACTTTGTAATTAATGGGTTATTACAAAAAACAAATACTGTAAATATAAAATATAGTCTTAATGAGTGAGTGTGTTGATAAGGCACAACAGTTTTGCTATGGCTTTGCTTGGAATTATTTTCCAAAATTGAGAAATATCACATTTCCAATCTTTAATTTAATTTGTACTATCCAAATTAAAGATAAAGTCTAAATTAGGGATGCACCGACACTGGTATCGGTATCGGGCCCGATACTGAGCTCCTGTACTCGTACATGTACTCATTAAACGCCGATACCACACAGCATGTGATAAGTGCCATATTCAGACAAAGAAACACCGACAACAGACAGCAGAATGGAGTTCTTAGAGATTAAAGATGTCTACGAAGTGTATGTATGCAATTAATATAATGTTAAAATTCAGTATTAACGCCTGTATAGCTGACGTGTGCGAGCTGATAAGCAAATCATGCTGAGTGGAATGAGCGTGCAGCGGCGCAGATGCGTGAGCTTGTCGAGTGAATATCCCTTTCTCACAGACATCACTGGAAAATGTGTAGTTCGGTCGGATATGTCAAAAAGTAGTAAGTAAAACAATGCACAAGTTACTTAATGGTAACGGGGAGGGAGAGATAGAGAGAGAGAGAGAGAGAGAGAGAGAGCGCGCACTTCTGTTGTGTGATCTTTATTGATGTTCACTCAATTAGCACACGCATCATTTGGATTAAAACTAAATCGTAAATATAAGACCATTTATAGGGGCATTCACTATAAACGTAATTTATTTTCAACCTTAGGCATACGCGACTTTCTGGCGAAAGTGAAACTAACAGCCTGTGTGAAAAGCGCTAGGCTGTACTGTACTTGTCCCTCTCATTCTGCACCAGTACAAATACGTGCACACGTTGTGCGTTTTGCGTGCTCGACCAAGCGGACACACTAATTTTTATTTTATTTAACAAATCAATTATTCATTAGATGAACAAATCGTCACAGTCCCCTCACTCCATAAACTGGATGCCAGGATTTCTGCTCAACACCATTCCCCCTTTGGTCACCATGACAACTAATCATGATAACACTGGTTTTATGACCCCCCAGGAATGTGAGTAGGATAACCCACTCTTTGTCCCCATAAGGAAAATCCACAAGGAATGGACTTTTTCTACAATTATTCAATAGGAAACCTTTCTTTGATTGAAAAAAAAAAAAAAACCCATATCCTTCAGTCATTGTGTATACCATTACTGTTCTTGTATAGTGTCTGTTGTAGTGTATGCTGTTTTATGCATGTTATGATAGACCTCTAGTTAATATAACCTCACCTATATCATGTTTGGTCTCTATGAATTTGTCTTCTGATGATCTAAATGAGAGTGTTTATTATATGTTGATACCTATGCAACATATTGATGTTCTAAGAATCTTTACTAATTTGTGCATCAACACCCAAGTGAATTACATATGCGAAATACCATGCTTTGAGACAAAGAGTCATAAAACTCCCCAGTATTTCCAAACTCCCACTTGGGATTCCGGCTTTTCTCATTGGATAAGCCCATCTTGGGAGGCGGGGATCTTCTCCGACCTTAACGGCCCGGCTCCAGGGACCCGCCCCTGTCGGTGGTTCGGTCAGATGCTAAGATGTAGATGTGAGAAAACGCTTCAGGATACTAAAGCATTGTGCCAGGCCTTTCTTCGTCCTTGTCCTTTCCATTCTTCAAGTTATTCTGATGCAAACTGGTTCTTTCTCATCAACCAACTTCAGCACGATCTTGGGGCCGTAAGATTTGCCATCAGGAATCTAATTTCATACAGACGTGCAAGTATCAAATTTAGTCGATTTAATTGATGCATTAAGTATCAGTGACACCTTTTTACAAGGTGTGTTTGAACTAAGAATCTGACTTTTCCCTCAGGTTTTAGATCTGCTGAATATGCAAATGGTTCCATATATTTCATTCCTTATGCCTCTTTCTGTTAAACTTTAACCTTTTCCTATACCAACTGTATGTGTGTGTGGGTGTATGTGTATGTTAGACCAGCTTATGTGTGTATGTAGGATGTTAGACCCGTTTATGTGTTTATGTAGTATGTTAGACTAGTTTAAGTGTTTATGTAGTTAATAAAACCTTACTTGTATCACACTTGACGTGTTCATTGTTTGCTCATAACCGTAGTCACTAATCATGCAGATTTACGCTACAAACATTTGTAGAATTGTACAGTAAGAAAGTAATTTCCCTTAAACAGGAAATTAACGTTCTTAGAATTAACAAGACAGTTGACCCTGAGAGGTCAGCTAAATCTCCGACAGCTATCAAATATGAAGAGTGAATTAGACCTTTTATGGTTAATTATTCCCCCCCCCCCCCCCCAAATAAATTTCTGTTGTGAGCTAAATTCGCTACAGCGTGTTTTGCTTGCTTGAGTGTTTCTGCTTTATATGAGTGGCTTTGGAATATAAATCGCAGTACGTTTCAGATGAAAAAACGCGACTTATATTTATGAAAATATCATAGTTAGGAGATTTATAAGGAGTGGTTCCCTACATTAGCAAAGCGCGTGATTACAGTACTAAGCCGCTGCAATGGAGCAGCTCTAATGCTATTACATTAAAGATGATGTACCATAGAGCAAAACAATGAACAGTGAAAGTAACAAAAACTTGTAAAATACATTTTAATGGGCATAATTAAGTGTGAAAATAGTCAAACCAAAAATTATTCAGAGACCAGATATTATTTTTGATATTTTTTTACTAGTGTGTAGGACACTATAGTTCATTTATGTAAGTGAGGATAGCAAAATAAATTAAACTGTGATATATTATACCCAAAAAGTCTTCATACAGTGGACTACCAGTAAAATTTATACAAATTTGGGACCAAAAATTATTCAGACCGAGTCTGGGAAAAAAATGAAGTTCAGGTTTGCATGAAGCTGGTTGACAGCATGCCCAGGAGACTATATGCTGGCATTGAGGCTAAGGGCTGCCCAACCAAGTATTGATAGTTGTGTAAATACTGACAGCTGTATGAATAATTTTTGGTTTATTGTAATCCATTACATACCTTTCTATCAAAGTTATCTTACATTATCAAGCTGAATTTGTTCTGACACAGTGTAACTCTGAGTTCTTGTCATTTTCTAAACTATAGCGAATAAACTGTGATAATGTTTAAGGTGTCTGAATACATTTTGGTTTGACTATCTATTTGATAAATGAAGTTAACCAACTAACATTATACATACTCTTTTGGTTTCTGTACCCAATATTTAAAACATTTACAAATGCAATGAAAATATTGGTATCAGTACTCTGTATCTGTAACGGAAGAGGTCTGACGCAACAGGTTAGTTTATACCAAATTGGTTTATTGGGTCACAGAGAGTACTGGTGTAGGGTTCAGAGTATGTGATGGTGAGGGAATAGTTCGAAAGGATATGATGAGCGGGGTAATCCGGGTCCTTGGCTGTACAGGAGCTGGATGCGGCAGAGGAGCACACCCCTCAGCGATCCGGGAACTAGGAGGAACATTAGACGATGAGACCCACTAGGAGAACCAGTAGGTAAGTAATGCCGGACTATTCAAATGGCAGTCGTAGCAAAGTCATTGAGTCCTCTACATGTATACGAAACCGGACAGTGAGGGTGTCTGATGTGTGTGCTTTTATGCAGGCTGGTAATGAGGTGCTTGTTGGTGACAGGTGCAGGTGCCTAGCAAACCAGGTGAGAGGGATCGTTGTGATTGGGTGTTGGTGGAGCCTGGCCCATCTGTTACAGTATCGGCAAGTACCAAAAATAAATTGGTATCGGTGCATCCCTAGTCTAAATGTTTCTAATGTGTATCAAGCAGACAGCTTCAAAGATGATGTGTTGCTTTGGGCTAAAGGTATTATGTGCAACACAAGGATCTTCTCTGGATAATTAATGAAATGACAAATATAGCTAAGAGAGAATTACAGAGAAAAATCCTTCATTTACCTTGCCTCCATTGTATCTCACTGCCTCATTGAACAATGTTTGCTGTGTGTGACTTTATATTGGTTCATAAAGTAATTAAGACAGAGAGCTATCTGGGACGGGAGGAGGTGGGGTGTCAGATACAACACTGGAGTCTCTTCGTAGAACAGACTGAGTCCATTAAATGCATACATCTACTCCATTGTGAGCGATTTCCATTACCACATCCATGGATTAGAGATGCTCTGATACATCTTGCATTGAACAAACCATATCCATTAGTGAGCTTGAAAGACTTGTTAATGGACAACACTTTATTCAGAGCATGTCTTTCTTATTTTATTATAAATGGCATCGACTGACACCGGATTATATAACCCTGTATCACTTCCAGCACACAGAAATGTTAGTCTGCAATGACAACAAATCAGACGGAGCTGTGAGAAAAGGAAATAGCACTACGGAGACTGTCATGCTCACATTAGTTCCAAGCGCCAACTCCAAAACATTTACAGCGGCTGAATCAATGTAGTGCTGATACAAAAGTTTCAGAGATTTATGAGCAGTGGCATAACAGAATCTACAGATGGAGAGCGAGAGCTAATGTAGAGATGGGAGGAAGTGTCCATCTAACACAATCAGCCTCCCTGTTATTTCTGACACTATACCGCAGACTAAAAGGCTACATTAGGCGCCCCTCACCTGCTTCGGCAGTCCAGACTGTGCCAGCTTTAATCAATAGACACAGACCTGCCCACTGGCTTTTGCTAGCAGACATGCCTCATAAGATTTTCTGGCAGAAAGGCCGGGCTGAAATGCAAGTTGAGGAAATGGAAAAGGAAGAGAGTGTCAGGCAGAGCAGCAGTGAGGAGATAATTATAAAGGATAACAAGATTTTGGTCGAAAAGCTTGTTGTGATAAAAAAAGAAGAAGAAATTAGTGTTTTGCTATTGTAGCCCTTCAAATTAGTTGGAAATACAATCTCACAGTTAATTTAAACCCTCATAGAATTAATAGAATGAATTATACACACTGTAAAAATAACAAAACAAAAACTGATTTTTTTTAGTAGAGGTAGCTGCCAGCGGTAACTGTATTTCAATAATTGATATAATGTTAATACACCAACCTATTAAATTACTAATATCTGTTTTGTAACTTTGTAATACAACACCAACAGGTGGTGAGCATCACATTATGAATCAAAGTTCATCACAAACAGCTCTTCCACAAGTCTGATAAAGCATAAAATACATATACCATTCAAATAATTTTGTTATATTACTTTTATTCAGCAGATTAATACTTTTATTCAGCAAGGAATGTATTAAATGACTTTAAAAGACAAATATATATTGTGTTACAGCACTATTTCAAATAAGTGCTCTTCTTCTGAACTTTCTATTCATCAGTGATGCAGCAACTGTAATAATAAGAAGAAATATTTCTTGAGTACCAAATCAGCATGTTGGAATGATTTCTGAAGGATCATTTGACACTGAAAACCGGAGTAATGGCTGCTCAAAATTCAGGTTTGCCACCACAGGAATAAATTATATTTTACACTATATTAAAACATATAACAGTTATTTTAAATTGTAAAAATATTACACAATATTACTGTAATATTTACTTTATTGTTGATCATTAAATACACTGGGAAACGAGGGCATTTGTGAGCCTCCGGGCTCTTAGGGCTGGTTTGCGCTGCCCACACACACCAAATTGCGACTGCCAGCACCGGCAGCGCGTCAGACAGGGGAACGACATGGCTGGCAGACAGTTCAGGGCAGACTGGTAAGTCCGAGGAAGGTGGGAGGAGAATGGGCATGTCTGCATATATCTGCCTCCCAGTCTATTAGGTCCCCAGAGTTCAGGGGACGCTCACCCTCAGTGGTGGTGCAGTGGACGGGGCTTCCCTCCAAGCCTTCACACTTCCTTACATAATCCACAGGCGCAGGCTCAGTTGCCGGCACTCGCACCTGGTCAGATGTCGTGGGAGGCTCCGGGGTGATCCTCAGCTCTGTCGCTCCTGTTGGCGATGGCTCATCGGTTGCGGCGGGCTCTGACTCTCCGTCTGCTGTGGGCTCAGGCTTTGGCTCCACGCAGCGGGGTGATGGTGGGCTGGGCTCTGGGTTCAGAGTGGAACTCCACAAAGGCGGCGAAATCCTCCCGAGGAGGGCTATCTTCGGACGACGGCGGTCTGCACACCATGTTCAGGCTGGCCTCCATCACAAAAAAAACAAAACTCAACATCAAAACATCAAAATAGAAACCCACCCCCCACAGCGCCCCCCACAACCACCCCCCCCCCCGCACCACCCCCTCCCCCCAGCACCCCCCCCCGCCTCGCTCCCCCCCACCCCAGCAGGTGGGCGCAGAGCACGTCGTCCGGGTAGCTGGTGTGATGAGCGATGTCCAGGAACAGTCTGGTATGGCCCTTCGAGAGATCTTTCCCCCTGCTCCAGCAGGAGAAGGATGTATTCAGGGCGGGTTAAGGCATCCAGGATCCATGGAGAAAAAACAAAACACTATACAAAACATGGTAAACAAACGAAGGGGAACACGCAGTTAACTTTTAGTTCTGCTTTTTTCTTTTCTTGTTGTTCATGTCTTCTGTCACGACTGTGTCCGAGTAAGACCCCCGGAGATGTGGATCAAATAAGTCTTTAATAATAAAACCGGGAATGGCTGGTGACTCAGTGTTGGGGAGTTACTTTTAAAAGTAATGCATTACAATATTGCATTACTCCATAAAAAAGTAACTAAGTAACGTAATTAGTTACTTTTTATGGAACGTAATGCATTGCGTTACTTTTTGCGTTACTTTTTAAATCTGGACATGGCTTGCTTGTTTGTTTTTTTCACTAATTTTTTTTTTTTTTGGCATATGTAAAAGCCCTTTCACACCAAAAGTGAACTGAATAAGCCTCAGGCTGAAGGGAAAGTAAATTTACGTCCGTACAGTAGAATGCTGAAGAAGATATTTCAACACACTTCAGCAATAAAAAGACACACAAATGTTTGTCTAGAGTAATTTTGCTTATTAGTATGGTTGAACTGGATCATCGAAGGTCAGAAGCAAAGACATTGCTTTATAGAATGGGATTAAATACATAAAGGATATTTGTGTTGTTTAACATTTAATTATTGCAGGTTTGCGTCATATTCTGAGTTGCATTATTTTTTTATTCATTTTGAGTACTGAATCTGTGTTTTTTTGTGTGTGTGTGTGTGTGTGTGAGTGAGATGATTTAATGCATATTCATATTTATTTTAGTTCTACAGTAACATCTTCTGATTTCTCTCACCATGAGGACAGGAGGTCGGTCCATCAAACCTTAAACAAAAAACTTGCGTTCTTATTGACAAATCTGAGTATATTTCTCTTGTAATTAAAAAAGTAATACGTTACTTTACTAGTTACTTGAAAAAAGTAATCTGATTACGTAACTCGCGTTACTTGTAATGCATTACCCCCAACACTGCTGGTGACACATGAACATGAAGATGTGGACCTGACCAACACAGATTGGGGCTTAAATACACTGGGAAACGAGGACAATTAACAAGACACACCTGAACCAAAATGACAATCAGACATAGACTGAAAACTGGGTCACACAGAGCACATGGGGAGAAAAACACACACAGACAGTCCAGAGGCGTGACAAGTATATGCAGCC
Organism: Sinocyclocheilus anophthalmus; assembly: GCA_018155175.1. Classification (NCBI taxonomy): domain Eukaryota; kingdom Metazoa; phylum Chordata; class Actinopteri; order Cypriniformes; family Cyprinidae; genus Sinocyclocheilus; species Sinocyclocheilus anophthalmus. The sequence continues at coordinate 159,803 of JADLZN010002734.1, read as the reverse complement.
TTGGTAAGAGACTTATTTTAAAACATTTTTAAAAATCATACCTAACCCAAACTTTTGGATTGGTAGTGTATACTGAGTAAAATAATCCATTGTGAACTATTTTATTAATATTTTTATCTATTTATTGAAATGTAAGTTTGTTTATAATGAAATTTTTTTTCTCACCTCCCCATTTGTCTTGTCACAGAGCTCACTGCATACCATTCTGTGATTGCCTTTTCTATACGATTCATGAGAAAATGCCCTGAAGGCAATCTAAGGTGGGTGGGTGGTGTGGTAGTAACACTCAGGGCTGCACGGTAACCAGAAGGTTGCTGGTTTGAACCCTGCAAGATGAAAGCCGTGAGCTATCACAGCTGTGCCTTTGAGCTGTGCCTTTGAGCGAGGCGCTTAACCCCAGGTTACTCCAGAGGGAGTTTACATGTACTGAACTGTAAGTCGTTTAGATAAAAGTGTTGGCTAAATGACTGCTTACTTACCAGACACTAGAAAGATCTAAAATATTAGCAGCCATGTGATAGGCCATTCCTCATCTACAACAACACAACAACTTGTGAAGCAGGGAGGCTGTTTTCTCTGAGGAGGCAATTCCTCCAATTGTCTCTTAAGAAAGTCCAGTTACACAAATGCTTGTTTTCTGTAGAGGTGGATTTGAATGTTTGTGTACTTAAATTAGAATTCTATTCTCCAAGATAAAATATCAGTATATTTTATTCCATCTATTGGGAATAATCATAGCATACATTCAGGTAAATGGGTCAGTACATAATAAAGATCAATTTTCACAAAAAGATTGAACTTTTAGGGCATTTTGCATAAACGTCAACATTTTTACTATATCTGCCAAAACAAAGGATGTATTTAACATTTTCACTGTTTAATTCATATTTTCCATTACTGTTCCATTTTGTTATAACACAATAGTCCTTTTATTGTCTCCAATAGTCTCCTAGTGTTCTGAAAAGACTACAATAGACTTCTTAATTGCAGGTTTTTATTGTGTTAACTTAAGCCCTATTCGGACTAGATTAGTCTCACAAGGGTAGATGGAGTAATGTTAATTTACCACAGGACGTCTGTAATATTAATGGCTAATTCGCACGGGATAAGAAATCCCAGTAAAACTACCAGAAGTGGGAGGAGTAACTCAATTTACGCATTAAACAGAAGTTTCATGCCTCTGACAAGTGCTTTTGGCCTTCTTTTTGATCTGAATGATATGCATTGTCATATGCAGAAAACATTCAATGTTTGCCACAGACTTCTCCCACCACCTAAGAAACTCAACTGAATCTACCCCCCCCCCCCTCTCAAGCATGGAAAAAATGTGGAAAACTACTTTTAATTAGGAAATTACGGAATATTAACGTACATATTTACAGCTGGTCCTATTCGCATGGAATTAGTATTACCTGAGGTAATTCTTCCGGACCTTTTAACAGAAGGTAAATGTCGCCGTAATCTTCACTGACATCGTCCGTAATGATTACTGAGATGGTACATTTGGACAGGACTAAAATCCCTGAGAAGCTCTGGTAAAAATTGCTTTACCCCACCTCTCCATGTAAAACTAATCCCGTCCGAATAGTGATTTAGTGTGACAATATGCCCCACTTAAAAGGTCATAAGGTCATCTTGTCTTTAATAACTAGGTTCTCTTTTTTCACAATGGCAATTATGGTGGAGATGTTAAATACTCAAAAATAAACCTAGACATATTCACTAGAATAAAAAGTCTGATAATTAGCACTGTCTCCCTAATATAGACCATCTCATTTATATCTTCCTAAAACTAACAGATTGTCTGCATTATGCATATCAGTGTTAATAACATTCATTTAACTATAAAATTTATATTTGTTTGTGGCGAGGGGGGCGTGGTTCAGCGAAGTCTGCAGCGGGAGAGAGGGACGGGAGACGAGCGGTGAGTAAGTAGGTCAAGTGCAAAATGATGAACACCTGTGTCTGACTGCAGTAATTAGCCTGGAGAGACCGGATAAAAGGGCAGACTGGAGAACAGAGCGGGAGAGAGAGACTGGGACTCGTGGTGATCCCGTAGCCGGAGGAGGAGAGCTGATTGAACTGAGTTGATGCCCTTGGCAGAGTGAGAACGTGCTGGAAGCGCCCCGTTTGTGTTTTGTTGAACTTTAAAGAAAGCAATAAAAGAGCCACGAGTCTCCAAACCGCCTACCTGAGTCACTTCCTTCTTCCCAATACGAACTTTGTTACAACTGGTGCCGAAACCCGTGAATGAATTGACAACGTGGGGTCGCGGGCTGGGGGTCCCCGGTCTGGTCCCGGGCTCCGTCAAGTTCGCCGTTTGCGGAAGTCATCCACTCGCTCGCGGGCCTCCACCAAGAGCACCATCAAGCGCTGCTGGACATGAGGGAGGATCAGGAGCGTCGATTCCGGGCCCTCGTCCAGACGCATCAGGAGGACCGCGAGCTGTTCCGGAGCTGGATAGACCGGGAGGTTTGGGCGGGGGAAAGTCCATCTGCCCCGGCCCTGCCAGCCCACCTGCCCTTGAACAAACTGAGCCCTCAGGATGATCCAGAGGCCTTCATTGACTTCTTTGAGAGGACCGCCAAAGCATGTGGGTGGCCCCGGACGAACTGGCCAGTGCGCCTCATCCCGCTGCTGTCAGGGGAGGCCCAGATGGCTGCACAGCAGCTGCCAGTTGAGAACCTCCTGGTCTACGACGACCTCAAGCGAGCCATCCTCCAGCGGGTCGGCCGGAACCCCGAACAACACTGTCAGCGGTTCCAATCACTGGAGCTGGGGGAACACGGCCGGCCCTTCGTGATGGCTAAGCAGCTCCGGGACGCAAATGGCTACTGGCCGGGGGAAGCGACATCGACCACTGATCATCTCGACCGAGCAGTGGGCTGGAGCAGTTCGTCGCGCGGTTATGACGGCGTCGCTGGACCTGGCCATTCAACTGGCGGAGGACCAGATGGTGGCATGCCAGGGGGGCGGAACCCTGCCCTCTGTCTCTCTCTCCCTCTCCTACCTCTAAACCTGTCCCTCTCCCTAGGTCCCGGGGGAATCTCCCACCGCGAGCGCAGCCCCGGTGGAGGGGCGGTCCGGCGCCAGCCACCTCGAGCGCCTCGGGGGTTAACGTTCCTCTGCTCTCTCCAGGTCAATTGCTTGATCCGCTTCCTCCCACCAGGGCGGCGGGGAGGTCTGGGCCGGCCTGTTGGGGTTGCGGGGACCCTGGGCACTTTATTTATCGGTGTCCGGTGATGGAGGTGGGGACACTGGTCCAGGTCCTGGACGCCCCACAGGCTGCCCCCGGTCCAGCCGGCATGTACCAAATACCTGTGAGTATTAAGGGGGGTACCTATTGGGCTCTGGTAGATTCAGGATGTAACCAGACCTCGATCCATCAAAGCCTAATTCAGCCGGCGGCATTGGATAAGAGCTGCGTGGTTCGGGTGCGGTGCGTACACAGGGATGTGGTGAGGTATCCTATAGTGCTCCTAGCTATCCAGTTCTGGGGTCAAAAGCATAACGTGGAGGTCGCAGTTAACCCGCACCTCAGGCATTCTGGGAACCAATTGGCCAGCTTTTAATCACTTATTGGGGTATTTGTGCGCGGATGTCTCTTGGGTAAAGGAGAAGCGAGGAGAGGAGGCGGCCGTGCAGGCAGGGGAGGCGGTACCGCGACCGCCTGAGCCTGCAACAGGGGAACCGAGCGTGGCCGAGAGGCTAATCCTCCCAGAGCGTGATGATTTTCCCCTCGAGCAGTCTCGGGATGAGATGCTGAAAAATGCTTTTGAACAGGTCTGCTCCATCGACGGACAGCCCCTCCAGCTGGCACGGCCCCCTTCTTATCCCTATTTTGCTATTTTAAAAGAGAGGTTGTATCGAGTGACCCAAGACGCTCAGACAAAGCAGGATACAACCCAGTTGTTAGTTCCTAAAAGCCGTCGGGAAATGCTTTTCCAAGCGGCTCATTGTAATCCTATGGCGGGACATTTGGGACAGGTAGCAACTTTGAACCGGTTAATGGCCCGATTCTTTTGGCCGGGCATTCACGAGAATGTCAGTTAGTGAATCCCCCGGCTTCCCTAAAATCGCCGCTGCACCCTCTGCCGCTTATGCAGGTCCCCTTTGAGAGAATTGGTATGGACCTCATCGGGCCATTAGAATGGTCGGCACGGGGTCATCGCTTTGCATTAGTCCTCGTGGATTATGCAACGCGATACCCTGAAGCAGTGGCGCTCCGCAGCATTTCCGTGAAAAGTGTGGCGGAGGCCCTGTTTCATATAATCTCCCGAGTGGGAATCCCGAAGGAGACTCTCACTGACCAAGGCACAGCGTTTATGTCACGTACAATATGCAAACTTTACGAGTTATTGGGCATTAAATCGGTCCGCACCAGCGTCTATCACCCACAAACAGACGGGCTGGTGGAACGGTTTAATCGCACGTTGAAAACCATGATTCGAAAGTTCGTTCACGAAGATGCCAAAAATTGGGACAAATAGCTGGAACCCCTCTTGTTTGCCGTGCGCGGGGTCCCGCAAGCCTCCACGGGGTTTTCCCCCTTTGAGTTCCTTTTTGGGCGCCAGCCCCGTGGAGTTTTGGAGGCTTGGGAGGAGGGACCTTCGGATAGCAAAAACGAAATTCAGCATGTGCTGGACCTGAGAACAAAACTCCACAATTTGGGGCAGCTCTCTATGGAGAATTTGTTACAGGCCCAGGACAAACAAAGCCGGCTGTACAACAGGGGAACCAGCTTACACAAATTTGCACCGGGAGATAAAGTGCTTGTATTACTCCCTACCTCTAGCTCTAAATTACTCGCCAAGTGGCAAGGACCCTTTGAGGTCACACGGCGGGTGGGCGATCTTAATTATGAGGTAATTCGATCGGACAGGAGTGGGGCACGTCAAATTTACCACCTTAACCTCCTTAAACAGTGGAGCGAGGTGGAACCGGTGATGCTGGCAACGGCAGTGAGTGGAGAGGAAGATCTCGGGCCAGAGGTGACCAATAAGATTCAATCCCTCGCTCTGGCCCCAGGGGGGGATCACCTCTGGCCCTCCCAGCTCACTGATGTAGCAAGATTGCAAGCCGAGTTTGCAGATGTGTTCTCACCCCTGCCTGGTCGAATGAATCTCATCCAGCACCATATTGAGATGGAGCCGGGCGTGGTGGTACGCAGCCGACCGTATCGGTTGCCGGACACAAAAAGAAAGTGGTCCAGGCAGAATTAGAGGTGATGTTGGAGATGGGGGTAGTAGAAGAATCCCACAGCGACTGGGCGAGCCCGATAGTTTTAGTGCCTAAAACAGACGGCTCCGTCCGGTTCTGTGTGGATTACAGAAAGGTGAATACTGTGTCGAAATTCGACGCTTATCCAATACCCCGAGTTGACGAGCTGCTTGATCGGTTAGGTTCGGCTCGCTTATATTCGACACTGGATTTAACAAAAGGATATTGGCAGATCCCCTTATCGCCCTTATCCAAAGAAAAGACAGCCTTCACAACGCCGTTTGGATTACACCAATTTGTTACCCTTCCTTTCAGGTGTGCAGGGCTCCGGCCCCTTTTCGCATCAGCGGCTCATGGAAAGAATCCTCCCTCCGCCCGCATGCCGCCTATATAGGTGCCGCTGCATCTAGAGACATCATCTTTACAGTCCCGGACTGGCAGCGGCATATGGAGCATGTGTGGGCCGTGCTGAGAGCGCTGAGAGGGGCCGGACTGACGGCCAACCCAAAGAAGTGTGCGGTTAGGCGTGTTGAGGTTAGGTATCTGGGCTTCCACTTGGGTCATGGCAGGTGCGTCCCCAAATTGATAAGATGGCAGCAGTTGTGACCTGTCCGAGACCCAAGACCAAAAATGAGGTGAGGCAGTTCCTGGGGCTGGCAGGATATTATAGGAGGTTTATCCCAAATTATTCGGACCTTACCAGCCCGCTGACTAACCTCACTAAAAAGGAAGTGCCAGACCCAGTCCAGTGGACGGAGCTGTGTCAGCAGGCTTTCACCCAAGTAAAGGCTGCCCTGTGTGGGGGGCCACTCTTACACTCTCCTGACTTCTCTCTCCCCTTCTTGTTGCAGACAGACGCATCGGACAGGGGGCTTGGAGCCGTCCTGGCCCAGGAGATAGAGGGTGAGGAACGGTGCATCAGTCGAAAGCTCTCTAAGCGAGAGATCCCCGGCCTGAGTCGGGCGGTGGGGGTATGTGGCGAGGGGGGCATGGTTCAGCGAAGTCTGCAGCGGGAGAGAGGGACGGGAGATGAGCGGTGAGTAAGTAGGTCAAGTGCAAAATGATGAACACCTGTGTCTGACTGCAGTAATTAGCCTGGAGAGACCGGATAAAAGGGCAGACTGGAGAACGTGGTTGGGGGAGAGAGACTGGGACTCGTGGCCATCCCTTAGGAAGAGAACTGACTGAACTGATTTTATGCCCTGGGCAGATTGAGAACGTGCTGGAAACGTCCCGTTTGTGTTTTGTTGAACTTTAAAGAAAGCAATAAAAGAGCCACGAGTCTCCAAACCGCCTACCTGAGTCACTTCCTTCTTCCCCTTACGAACGTCGTTACAGTGTTTTTAAACTGTTTATGACTTTGTTGTTTTGATTCAGTGTTCATAATTTGTTGTGTGTAGTTGGTAGTAATCCACAATAATTGTGTTCACTGGAAGGGACAGATAATCTGTACTCATTGTTTATTCAGTCAAAATATTTAGTATTACGACAGGTGTCCTGGCTTAGCGCCGTTCTGTGTGAATTGTCAGCTGGAAATAGGACAGTCCACCCTAGCCACATCACCCAAAACAGGGCCATTTTTCCGATCCAATTTTAAATATGTCATTTTGGAAAGAATTATTGAAAATGATGCAAGACTGCATGAAAAAGTCCTTCTTGTGGTTTAAAATAATATACATAAAGTGCTCTTGAACCATCATTCATTTACATTTGAGCCATTTGTGTTGGTGTGTGTCACTTGAAGTCTTCAGAACATATATAATGTGGACCAATGTACATCACATTTTAATGGAGATATTATACATAGACAATTGTGCTTCTTGTTTTTCTGAGACCAAATGGTGTGTGGGTGAAGCACATTTTAATTTGTAGATGTTGTATTTCTCTAAAAAGCTATGAGCGTCAGGAGTCCAACAGTATTAAGTAACTTATTTGTGTTATTAAATAAACTTATTTGTGTACTTAACTATTGGTAAAAAATAATATATCTTTAAAGGAAATGTTCATTTGTATAACTGTATTAAATGCACTTGAACTGAAAGACAAAGTATAAAAAAAGTATTTAATTTAATTTAATAATTGTAGCAGTATTTCTCACTATTACTTTTTTCACTGATTTTCAGATCAAATAAATGTAGCCTTGGTAAACATAAGAGGCACTTCTTTCAAAAATATGTTTTTTTTTTTTTAAATCTTAATGACCCCAACTTTTGAACGGTGGTGTAAATTATTTCAAGCAAACAATGTGTTTTTGAATATGTCATGATGATTTACCAATTCCAGTTTAGTCATGCATAGTGGGATTATCAATAAATCAAGTGATCCACTTTGTAGGGTTGGGGTGGCGTTTGGGGCGATTAAAACCAAATAGCTATAGCCATAGCTGTGATTAAGGACAATCAACATCTGAACATCAGCCAACCGTATAATTGAGTACCACATGCTTTACCTCTGGTTAGTGTCAACTAGCTCTAAAACAAAAATCACATAAAACAAATGAGCCATTTGTGTGGATGAAACAATTCCCATTAGTGCTGTTAATCTGATGGGTATTAGGGCCACAAGAGGTATTTTTAAACACATTGCAATTTGTTGATTGTTGGAAGAGTCATGATTTATTAAAAGCTTTTTCATAAACACTGCAAACACAGCTACTCCAGAGAGGGCAAACAAACAGACCGGCCATCACTTTAAAGACCCGCAATGCAGTGTATTTAAAAGTTTGAGGAGAATTATGATTTTGCAATGTGAAAATAGTAAAGTTTATCTAGAGTACAAGTCAATGAGGTCGGGGAGCGCAATCAAGAATATAAACTTCTTGTGCCTTGAGATTAATTTAGCCTCTCTCTCTCTTCAGAGGAAGAAAAATTACTTTCATTATATCATTTAATTCTTAATACCTGTCAACCCAAGAGAGCTGTCCCTACAAATTCAACCTGCACTTTTATTACTGAAAGCATAACAAATAGTAACAGTGCACTATATATTTTTTTTCATTTTCAGTCTGGTCACGTATGTCTTGTTTATAACTTCCTCTCTGGCAAATAGGCATGGTCAAATGAATGCAAATACATCCCATTATTGGGAGTAACATGGGAGATGGGGAGCTAAGAGTTAGTGACACATAAGGTCTTGGGTTTGCTGAGAAAATATTAAACAAAATGAAACATGGAGTCATTTTGGAGACTTGTAAAGTAAGTTTAAATAAACATGAACAACTAATTGCGTTTCACCTGTTCCCTTGATGTAACTATGGAAAGCACCTGAAAATGAAAAGAAGATATTTTGAAGAATATTTCAACTGTTTTTGTCCGTGCAATGAAGGTGAATTCACTTATTTTATGGACTGAGACCTTTTTCAAAATATCTTCTTTTGGTTTTCACAGTTTAAAGAAAGTCGAGCCGGTTTTTGGAATACAGATGGTAGTACTGATGCAGAACAACTTATTTAAGTTAATTTAATTTTTAACAGGAATAAAAACAAGGCTGTGAGGGATAGAAGTACAGTCTGTTCATTGGATTGTACTTTTTTGTATGTATTGTATTTACTATTGCTGATGAAAGTCTTTGCAGGAAAAAAAAACTTTAAATATAGACAAAAGCTCCGTAAAACAATTTTGAAAGTTGTGAGTTGGTGACGTGATCAAGGACTTTTATACAGTGAGTGCCAGTAAGTCTATCCTTCACAACCTCGAGTTCATCTGCATTACATTTAATATGGTGTCCAACCTGACTAAGGTCTATGGACCATTTTCACAGACTGTGATTAAGCAGTTCAACGGTCACCAGCATCATAAATCAAGTTTCTTAGATTTTCATTTTTTAACTATATACTTAGTATTATATTACCCTTGCATCAAAAAAAAAAAAACATAACGCTGGGTGTTTGTAATACACCGGCTGTGGGAGTGATGGTATATTTAACATCGTTCTCTCTTCTCTCTCTCTTGGTTTCTTTCTCTCCCATTCATCACTATAGATGTAGTCTCCTATTCTCCGCTATAGAAGTTCTAACGATGTTGTTAACTATGAGGTTCTAACCCAACTATGTTGACTTCCACTTCTGAGAAACCCTGAAATGTGAAAAGGGTGCATTATTGTTTATGTGTGAACCATCCCTTAAAAGGTGCAGTTGGAGTGGAGAAGGAATTCCAGAAGAATATTCAAAACTATTTACATACCCTTATATGTAATTTTGACTGCCAGTTTTATATGAATATGCTCTTGCTTTATTTTTTGGAGCTCCTTTTAATTTAATGAATCATTTATGTGAGTCATGTTGTGGGTGTTCCATCACTCACAAATGCTGTGTTCTACCAATAAGGCTGCCAAATGTATACATTTGGTTTATGGTCTCGGTTTATTTCTTACAAGCCTTTTTGAGAAGTCTCGTTTGAACATAACCATATTGGATGAGTTTTGGTTGTGTGGATTGGTTGGTGCTCCTACTGCTGGCATGCAATGCCCAATCACGTCAGAGTGGCTGAAGTAGAAATCAAATCATTTGGCAGTCCTAATGTGTTTTGATTTTTCCATTAGCAGGCCAGTCGTTCTGGCATTCACGCTGGCATGATCATAATTAGTGTCTTCCATTTGCATCAATGCAGTCAATTGAACTGGTAGAGCATTGATCCCATGCTGATTGACACTACCTACACCGCTTTACAACACTGATCTGAGTTACAAGCCAGAGTTGGTTTCTGAACCCTGACTGCATTACACCTGCTTGTGTATGTCGCTTTCCATTTGCAGGGCTAATGTGTCCCGGCTTTGGAACAACCTCCCAACATGAGGCCCTTGATGGTGATGGGCGAATTAAGGTTGACATCCAATCGATCTGGACCTGGCCTGGCCCGCAGCGAAGGGAGATATTCGCACGCTAGGGTTATAACCCCTGCAACCCCCCGCAGCCAAACAGCTGTTGACCTCCGAACGGATGCATGAACTACTTCCTATTTCACAATCCACCTCCTCTCTCACAATACCCTGATGGCCACTCTTCAAATGATACTCTGCCTTTTTTCAGCCACTCTTGATACTTTGTAGGTCATCTGGTATGGGCATCACTGTGCTTGATGCATTTGACTTTTCATTTTCCTTTGAGACACACAAAAATAGAAGAATGTAGCTGATTGGTAATCTTAATAGACAATATGTGCACTGAAATTTTGGCTGGTTAACACTGAAACAATACGTTTCATGCAGCGTACCGACATTTAAAATATCGAGAATACAGATTGCACTCCTCTTCTAGACATCCCTGCCGTTTGACAATTGACTGACCTTGATAAAGGAAAAATCATGACTTACCAGTGAGAGTCTGACAAAACATTCTTTGTGAAAGCTGCTTTTCAAATATTTCTGAGAATCAAATTTGTGATTTTTAATTTAAAAAAATACTTTTGTGTTTAGATGTTTTGCATTGTCATTTATAACTCTTGAAATTCCAGACCACAAATGACGTGAGTTAAGTCTGTCTTATTATTGCTATGGCTTTTTTATGCAGATAATCTTCTTTATAAAAGTAAAACTCTCCAGTCTTGCTTTTTATCCCTCTCTGCCATATCCAGTATTGGTGTGAATAAGCCGCAAAGGAAGCAATGAGTCAGCATGAGTAACTGCATTGTGACATTGTTCTTCGGAATTACAGAGAAAATTAAAAGGATATTGTTTTTATGATATCATAAGGACATGAACATACTGTATAAACTAACATCTGAACACATTAAATGAACACTCATGGATAATGATAACAGTTATCACATTTGAATGTTAATGTGCACTAAAATCATATCATCATAAAACTCTGCAAGGCTCACTTACAATATATTTGAATATGAGCACTGATAGATTATATAATTAAGTTATGTAAAGAAAAAAAGATTATATAAAGATCTCAGATAAACTCCAAACATAAATCTATGAATGCCCTCAATGAGAAATATAAGTACTGAGGAACATAGACAACAAAGTGGAAATAAAGATTGATTGATTGATTGATTGATTGAGGACGAGCAACTGTGAGGGGATTTTGCCCCCCAAAAGGCTGTGAATTTCTACATTTTTGCATGACAACAAACATCATATTAAATTGCAGCTTTAGCATTTTCCATAGCAAAAGCTATCTACTATATTTGTATGTGTTGTTAAGCATGCTTCTATTAGACGTAGAATTACCACCTGGATTGGTATCCAATGTACAGGTGCATCGCAATAAATTAGAATGTCTTGGAAAAGTTCATTTATTTCAGTAATTCAACTCAAATTGTGAAACTTGTGTATTAAATAAATACAATGCTCACAGACTGAAGTAGTTTAAAAAAGTCTTTGGTTCTTTTAATTGTGATAATTATGGCTCACATTTAACAAAAACCCAATCAATTCAACAAATAGCGCTCATAAGCAAAATAAAAAAACATTTTTAGTGAATTGTTGCCTTCTGGAAAGTATGTTAATTTGCTGTACATGTACTCATTACTTGGTAGGGGCTCCTTTTGCTTTTATTACTGCCTCAATTCAGCGTGGCATGAGGTGATCAGTTTGTGGCACTGCTGAGGTGGTATGGAAGCCCAGGTTCCTTTGACAGTGGCCTTCAGCTCATCTGCAGTTTTTGGTCTCGTTTCTCATTTTCCTCATGACAATACCCCATAAATTCTCTATAGGGTTCAGGTCTGGTGAGTTTGCTGGACAGCACACCAACACCATGGTCATTTAACCCAACTTTTGGTGCTTTTGGCAGTGTAGGCAGCTGCCAAATCCTGCTGGAAAATTAAATAAGCATCTTCAAAAAGCTGGTCAGCAGAAAAAAGCATGAAGTGCTCCAAAATTTATTAGTAAACGGGTGCAGTGACGTTGGTTTTAAAAAAACAAAATGGACCAACACCAGCAGATGACATTGTACCCCATATCATCACAGACTGTGGAAACTTAACTTTGGACTTCAAGCAACTTGGGCTATGGGCTTCTCCACCTTTCCTCCAGACTCTATGACCTTGGTTTTCCAAATGAAATACAAAACTTGCTCTCATCTGAAAAGAGGACTTGGACAACTGGGCAACAGTCCAGTTATTCTTCTACTTAGCCCAGGTAAGACACCTCTGACACTGTCTGTGGTTCAGGAGTGGCTTAACAAGAGAATACGACAACTGTAGCCAAATTCCCTGACACGTCTGTGTTTGGTGGTCTTGATGCCTTGACCCCAGCCTCAGTACATTCCTTGTGAAGTTTACTCAAATTCTTGAATCGATTTGCTTGACAATCCTCATAAGACTGCAGTTATCTCGGTTGGTTGTGCATCTTTATCTTCCAAACTTTTTCCTTCCACTCAAATTTCTGTTAACACGCTTGGATACAGCACTCTGTAAACAGACAGCTTCTTTGGCAATGAATGTTTGCGGCTTACCCGCCTTGTGAAGGGTGTCAATGATTGTCTTGGACAACTGTCCAGATCAGCAGTCTTCCCCATGATTGTGTAGCCTAGTGAAACAAACTGAGACCATTTTGAAGGCTCAGAAAACATTTGCAGGTGTTTTGAGTTGATTAACTAATTGGCATGTCACCATATTCTAATTAATTGAGATAGTGAATTGGTGGGTTTTTAAATGTGAGCCAAAATCATCACAATTAAAAGAATCAAAGACTTCAACTACTTCAGTCTGTGTGCATTGAATTTATTTAATATTTCACAATTTGAGCTGAATTACTGAAATAAATGAACTTTTCCACAACACTCTAATTTATTGAGGTGCACCTGTAATTTGAGATTTATAAATTCAGATCATTCTACAGTAGCATTCATAGCAATCAAAATCACTGTCACTCTTAAATTAGTGATCTTAAAACAGTGAATAATATCTACAGATATTATGCCTCAACCTGCCTAACTTCATTTTAACTTTATAGAGTAAGTCCTAGTAACTTTAATACTGAGACAAAAATGTGACCACACATAGGTTATAAATAAAACATTTATAAATGCATATCGATGCTCACGCATTTTGTAGCAAAGAAACAAGAAAATCTTGCAGCTGTTGTGGTGACGGTCTGAAAGTTTTTGGAAACATGTATAGCTACTATTTATTGAGAAATGCACGCAACCAACTTGGATAAAACGCGGGTTCTTGTTTCTTGGCAACCCGCGTATCTCTAATGTCTCCGCCCATCTCTCTCTCTCTCTCTCTCTCCTCTCTCTCTTCTCTAGCGCTCCATCCACCTGTGCCTAGGTAACGTGATCACGCAATTAATAGCGGGAGCGCGCACTCTGTATGGTCCGCGCACCCGCAGCGCGCGTGAAACTCAGGAAATCTGAATAGCTGTTTCTTTCAGAAACCAGTGGATTGGGATTTTTTTTTAAATGTTTCTGAACTGTCGCAGGATATCTAAAGTAACAGGTAAGCCCAAACTATCTTACCTCCAGTGTTATTGTGGTTTGTTTACTGACGTTTCCGCTGCAGTGTTTCATAACTCACCGTTAAACTTGTTTGTAAGATACTTTGCACTGTCACAGGAGCGGTCAACAACCGTAAGTGTTTTAAACACCACAGGTTATACATTTGCAACGTTCCTTTCATTAATGACACTTTATGAAAGCAGGTGGATAAACGAATCCGTGCTCGTGTGCGCTGTTAACGGCATGTCGTGAACGAGGGAAGCACGCCCCCTTACAGCAAGTGCGCGGCCCCGTGACTTTCCCGTTAAACCTGGTTTGAGTTAAAACTGTTACTCTCGCGCAGAGCTCCGAGGACAAGTCAAATCACAGTTTTACTCTCTCTTTCCGCAGGGTCAGATCGGCGGAGTCCAGCATCTTCGTGGCATAACAGGAGCGCTTCTGGAACGGGAAAGAACGCCTAAGTCATTTTATGGAGGCTTGCGGGACGCAACGAAACATTTCTTAAAGTGTTTGGCACCGAGGATATCAGTCCAGATCCCCCTTCAGTTCGGAGCATAACTTAGTCTTGTTTGGATTTCAGCCTGTTTGAAATGTGGCGTTATGTGATCGAGATAAATGTGCTATGTGTGTGATTTGGAGAGGATCTTGTGGAAGGTGTCCAGTGGGAAAGAGACTGGGTGGACTCATCTGCAACTGATCGCCGTTTTCTGAGCGCAATGGACTTGGAATGAAGACAAAACATGGATATAATCTGGGAAATATTTATTATCCTTCAAGCCAATCTCATCGTTTGCACTTCAGGTAAGATCGTACATGATGATTCTTTTGAAAGTAAGTGCTTAATATTCGTTTTATAATAGCTTAAGTTGTGTTAAAACCATAAAAAACATGTATTATAAATAATTTACGTAGCTACTTTGTCCCTTTTATTAAAATAATATTTAAAATATTTCGGAAGGCGCAGAATTCTGTAGTTTTTGATTATAGACTATTTTAAAAAAAATCGCGTATTTTCGCTGCATACGACCCACGCCATTTTATGTGAATTAGGCTACTGCTCCTTTTGATTATTTCGAATAATTTAAGTTAAAAAAATGTATTTTGCTTTAATATTTGCTTAAAATAGTATTTTATTGATGTTTGCCATCAAATACTAGCAAACTCGGTCGGGTAGGCTATATCCTGTGTTGTAAATGGGCTAGGCATACAGTATAGCCTAAGTTATGCGTAAATTAAATTACATTCAAATAAAATTGCATTAATTATCATAGTCATAATTATTTCCCCACTGCTAATATAAACGTAAATAGTGATTTTGGAGGTGGTCATCACTGGACAGACCAAATGTAGAAGCAATGGAAACCCGAATTACAGCACGGATCCCTGACTGCTCTGCTCTGTCTCCATTAACACTTACTATCACTTTAGTCAATCTAATGCGGAGCCGAATGATCGCGTAATGTCGAATATATGTTGTTCTCTCAGACATTATAGTGTTAAAAACCACAACAGCCACGGAAATAACTTATTGAGTGGGCAGAAGTCTGAATGACTGCCAAAAGCTCTTCAAATAAGAATCACGATTATTATTAAATGACTAAACAAATCAAGTCCGTTCTGGTTTAACTTTAAAGCTCCTCGTGAGAGGTTTATGAAACGCGTCCAGCAGCGTCGCCCACGCGAGAACTGGACATTGATGGCAACGCAGCGCGCAACACATCCGTCTTTCTCACGATGCGTGGGACAGGCAACGTAAACGTCCTTGACCAGTGTTTATGGCCTCTGAGAGCTTCCCTTTGTAGTAGCTTCATGTAAATGTTCACCATCAGTTTGCGTATGGTTACTAATATGGGAAGTCAGGTTGCTTTGAAATATTAGTATTTTTTTAAAGTGACATTACAGATTAGCACAATTTGGTAAGTGTGAGTGGTTTGTTTTTTTGTTAAATAAAAAAAAAAATACAGGTCGGGGTTTATATTGTGTGATTCCGAATACTAATCAAGGATCAAATGATTTCCTCATTCATACTTATCTCAAAACTTCATTCTGGTTCCTATAAAGCATCATCTCTAAAGATGACCTCGACATCAGATGTAATGAGCATGATGATTATGTTTAGTAGGGCCCTTACGTCTGTAAAATTAGTGCCATTTTTGTCTCTTTTTCATTGACAAGTCAATGTTAATGTGTAATTCAGAAAGACAGGACTTTTTCAGAAATAGTATCCATTGGGAATTGATTGGATTATGAAAAGTGGGCATTGCATATCAGAGCAGAGCCACACTGAATCTGGGTTTGCTTTTTGGTATTCAGTTAACGTTGCCCAGTAGCACACAGCCTAAGTGACGTCAACGGAAAAGGATGTTTCTGAGAGCAAGTTTTAAAAAAAATTGATTAATGATTGTGATAGCAGCCTTTTTTAAATTCAGAATAACATGCACAATGAATCATTCAAAATAAGAGCATTGAAGTTAATGTGCATTTAAGTAAACTGGATCATTTTTGCATTTTGCACATTTTTGGGTGTAGCCATGGTGAATCAGGTTTCATTTTCAAGCACAACATTTCCAATTTTCCACTGCCATCACTCCTCAAATAGCAAAGGCCTCTAATGTACTTTCAACTCTGTTTTCCCCAGCCGTTTTCTTGATGACGCGTCTTTTGTCAGCAATTACATTGCTTTATGACAGATGGAAAACACTCAATTTTGCTGTTGAATCAATTTTTTAAAAGTTTGAAGGTCAAATTTATCTCTCTGTCTTTGGTATACAAGAAGGAAGCTCTCAGTGATTTTGTTGTTTGTTGGGACATGTTCACAAAGATCAAAGATTCTATTTTGTCCCCACTACAGTCATAATTGGACCATAACAAGTGCCATCATCCTCAGTTCTTTGGTTTCCAGGCATTCTTACCGGAACATCATAGATTTTAGCTGACATTTGCAGAGCATGAGCATTTGTTTAGTTATGGCAGTTAACATTTGCTTTGATGCCGCTCTGGATCCAGCAGAACAGTGATCGCCTCATGAGCCACTATTCTCAATAAGTGAGGAGGAGCATCTCCTTGTGTCAGTGTACACAAATACTGCATTTTTAGATGGACTGCGTTAGAAGTTGATGCAAAATCAATTACGGTTCAATCAGTTATGACATCTTATTGGGACTGATTTATTTGTGCACTTTCTGGTTCTTTATCCCGATACACTGAATGATCACCCTGATTAGAATGTACAGTGAGGTGCAAAAGTCTAATGATGATAAATGCAGCTCATCAGAGTTTGTTACATTGATCATGGGACTCTTGCAGACGTCAAATGATCTTTCTTTTATTCAAGCTCAAGATGCTCAGAAATCATGCTTGAGGACATGATCATTAGATTCAGAAAAGGCCATTTACAATGTAACAGTTTTAAACAAATTATGCTGCCAATAGTAATTTCTATGGTGGATTTTAAACCTCATTGTATTGGTATTATGTTATAAAATGTAATTTAGTCATTTAGTTAGCTTTAATTTAGCTCTTTATTAAGCTTTGACATCCTTCAGTTAAAGTCCAGGGAAGTTATTTAGTAGCCAGACAGACACTTTGCTTAAGATAATATTCCAAAACAGGGAGCAATGTTGCAAGTTACAGTACAATTTCCATATCAGAGTTGCAAGGGCCCATGCACTGTTGTTGTGAAATTTCTCAGTCCAGTCAATCAGTTTAGTGTGCACAAAAACGTTGTGCCACCGTTATGATAAACAGACTTGATTATTATTTTTATGTTTGTTTGAATAGGACTCAGAATCCAAAAAATCTCAATTTCGACACCAGAGGTTACAGTTCTGCTTTGTTGCGCTGAGTCTTTGCTTATGAAAACAAAAGAGTTTGCATTCATCCAGGTAATTGGAAGAATGTGTGTGTGAAAGTCTAGTCAAAAGCATCTGGATTTCGAAGTTGTTTTTCCGCTCAATTCACTGATTCAAATGCATATACAAATGTTGTGCATTGTAGTTTTTAGTCCTCATTCACATACATTTCAACCCTTTTGAAAATGAGAAAAGTTATTTATTCTTGACAAAACGGAGCTGAATACTGTGTCCAATTTTAAAGAGCACCAATTGTTTATTGACAGTGAGGCATTTACGGTGGCATTATTAAGAGGTTGTATGCACTTTCATCTATGGTGGCTAAATGTTGTAATTTATCAATTCCTAATTTGCATGGTTCTTGTTGTTGTGAGCACAATATATTATAGGTGCATGCTTTTAAATAGAATATTCAAATGAATGCATAAAATTTATAATTTTTGTCCCTTGCAAATAATGTATTTTATAGATTCAGTTAGAGAAAATGTTAAAAATAGATAAGATAAAATTGGAGTAATGTTTTTAATGTCATGCTCTCTACAAAATTACTCCCAGCTTCCCTGAATCCTGACAATTTTAGTGTGAATATTTAATTAGCCCGAAGAAGCATGTCATTTAATAAGGCATTTGAATCATTAAAACTAGACAAGCCATAACTGAAAGGCTGAGAACCTTCTAAAACAACCGTGGGTCAGGAGCAGCTGTGTTTAGCTAGGTCTTCCCTGATAGGTGGGTGTAGCTAATGCTGTTGACTGTCACATGCAACGGGCATAGCCATTTGTAAAAACCCAGCCATGAATCTTGTCACAAACCCACAGCAGCGCAACACCATGACATGTTTGCACTAGCTCTCAGGTGCCCTGTGGCACATCATCCACAATGTGCACCTGGCCACTCTTAGCTCAATAAGCTATGCTCACCACAGCCTGACAGCGATCTTGGCTCTCTTTGCAAGGGAGGCCTTGCTGCTGCCATGCGTGTGACACCGAGAAGGTGTTTTTAATGTTTGGGCAATGCCACGGCTGAAGACTGGAACATAAAGCAATGATATCTATAGTACAGAGGCTTTCGCTGTGGCTGGGTGATCCTGCACGCCCACACTGGGCAACAGTGTCTCAGCCGACTAATCTGATAATCCCATGCAGATGTGTCTGTGAGTGAGTTTGCATCTGTGCATGTGGACCGGGAGAGAGAGAAGAGAGCGAGAATTGCAAGACTGTCAGCATCCTCCTTATGTGATTTGGTTGTTTATCCGTTTAACTTCCGGGATGTGGGGTTTGTGTCACAGTTCAAAACGTTTAGATATTATGGAAATTGCCAAATGAACTGTTCATTTGTGAACCTGAATGCATAATACAGATGCAGATTGTGTTCTTGTTTATAAAAGTATGTGAGTCTCTGAGGAGAATCGCTGCAAATGCTCCTGTAATACTGAATCAGTTTATATCTGCTAGTAAAATGTCCATTCTCACATTTGCCTCGATGCGTTTCTCGAGGGAAGTGCTAAGTTCTTCATGTTGTTTTGCTGGTCAAGGCAGTGGGTGTGTGTTTCATATTATGCCATCTGTCATATAATTTATTTAATGTCTACTAACTTTTAAAGCCTGTGGTTCTGCTTGGGTAAGGCCTGTAAGGCCATCAGAGCTAACAACACCCTCCAGTATTAAAGCTTTTGTTTACCGACCCTAGCCCCGATGTCTCATTGCAGTTTTTTTATTTTTTTTCGTTAGGATAAAATGCAGTCCAAATACCATACACTGCTATGATCTGGGTGGTGTCAAGATTAAACCAAGGCGCGGAAGCTTTTTCATGACATTAATATGTGCACATTCTTTTTCCTCTTGGGACAAAAAACATCGCCAAAATGAGAAACAGTGTTAAGAACTCTTTCATAGCGATGTTGATATTTGGCCCAGCTGTGCAATTCACACTCCAGTCATGTCACGTTACATGTAGTTCTACCACTGGATTACCGTAAAGCAAGCACCTTTCAGTATAAGCCATTGAAAAACATGTCAGTGTCTCTTTCAATTAATTAAACTTTCTAAAGCACCTCTCCCAGTGTATTTTTTTCACTCATTTACATCTGACTCGACAGACTGAACAGAGAAATTTAACCAAAGAAGATTTCCACGCCAAAGAAGGCGGAGCCCCAGAGCACAACTTTTTCCAGAAAGTTTTTTTGAACTCCTGAAGTGACCTTAAATTTGACCTGATTTAGCTTGAATTATATCAAACACCTTTAGTTTACTTTATACTGGTATATTTTTTTTAAATGAGCGTGACAACTTCATTAGTTGTTTTTTTTTTGCTTTTTTTTTTTTTTTACTCCCCCCCTGTCTTCCCATATGTGTCGTCTTTCCTTTCTCAGTCAAAACGGAAGATTAAGGTGCTTTATGCAACCGGAACTAACGTAGCATGTTTTTTTTTTTTTTTTTCGATGGACCTGGAAAAGGTTTTCTGTCAATATTTGTGAATATGTTTAAAAAAGTGTTTTTGGACCAATCAACCATGAAAACCTATTCTGGTACACCCTAAATACTAAATCAAGACTTTGTAAAAGGGCATAATAGGACCCCTTTAACTGTATAGATACAATTAGGGAAAATATGGTAAAGTTGATAATTAGATGTTAAAATAACCATGCTTGTAATGTTTCTAATGTTATGCTCTTTATAAAATGATTCCCACCTTCCCCTCAATTCTGACAATTTTACTGTGCATTTTTAATTAGCCTGAAGCATTTAATTTAATTAAGCATGTAATTCATTAAAACCAGACACAAGGCATATTTTAAAACCCTAAAATGCTGAAAACTGCCTGAACTTTTAAATCAACTGTGGATCAAGAGCAGCTGTGTCTGAAATGACATGACGTTGATTATGTAAATACACATTGGCATGGAATGTGTTGTAAAGTTTACGTTATCTCCAATCCCTTTTCATATCTCATACAAAACAAGACTCCCTAGATGCTCCCAAATGCTAATGGCTAGTATGGCAATGTTGCTTAATACAGTTGCGTTCATACAGGTTTTTTTTCTTTCCCCCACACTAGCTAGTTGACTGCCATGTTAACAAATTAACAAAACGCAAGTTTTTTTTTTCCAATACATTTTTTTATATTTGTAAAGTTAGTATTTTTTTGAGAACACGTTGAAAGATTAATGGGAGAAGCTAGGGTTGTTATTTATTAATTAAATTTAACTAAAGGAATAGACTAATCAGAAAATAATTGATAGATTAATTTGAAAAACATCCATAGATTAGTCAAAATAATCTTTAGTAGCAGCCCTAATTCAAATGTACAGAATGTCGTTGCTGCTGATAAGTCCTTATATTACCTCTAAAACGATTATGCCATGGCTTTGAAGAAGCCGGTTCAGAGGTCTGTTCAGTGGCACAGAGGAATGATAAAAGCGTATCAAGGGTGATTACACATACAGCATATCGCCTGGCCTTTTTATATTGATAAACGGTTCAGGATGCTTGGGCTTGATTGAAAGAGTCCACCGGGGATAAGCCCTGCAACATTGCACTGGTACAGCTGGATCCATAATGTGATGCCACAAACTGGTCGGGTGAAAGACAATTATCTCATAAGTCAGAAAGCACAGCTGTCGGCAAGGTCAAGTTTCATTTATGGGCAGCATTTGCGCCTCTTTCTCTTTTCACCCTGCATGGATGAGCCCCAGGACTGCCTCGGTTCCATGATGAATACTAATGGTTGCCTCTGACAATTAGTTTCTGATGAAGTGTTTATTTACAGCATCACATAGTTTCTCTGAGACTTCTGGAAGTGCCATGTGTAGGTAGTTTATCACTTGTTTGAAATGCTCTTTAGAAGGATCGGGGATATAAATGTATGCAGTAGTAGAGTACCAATTACCCAGCGCAGTGTAAATATTGGACAGAACACATGCTGGGTTATTTTGACCCAGCTGGTTGGGTTAAACATTTTTGTTTTAAGTAAACTGGATCATCAACTTCTTTAATTGAAGGTGTTCATTTTAATTATACAAATCCCTTAAAATCTCTGTTTTTATTATATAATATATTTATTATATATAGTCTATCTATCAAATTCGTGGGATCTCTCAGCTCAAGAACCCTCCCTCGACGCGATCGAGTGTATGTTCTATAGGCCCGTTTGATACTACTTTCGATACCCCGGGGTTCGGGGTTGGGGTGGTTCAATTTCGCGTCTGGCTCCGCCGATCAAGTCGATCCCGGGTCGTCGGGCGTTCGATAGCGCTCTCGAGTTGAAGGGATCCCCTGAATTTGGTGGAGATCCGCCGGCTCGTTCGCGAGATAGTGACACCAGTCAACACTTTCACTTCAGTAAGGAGGTCTCTTGTTCAGGCAGCAGCATTCAAGCGTTGTCTTATTCAGTGAAATAAACTTCTACGGAATAAAGTTGAATGGAATTGAATTGAATTAAAGTTGAATAAACTTCAACTTTACTGTTCAGTGCACTGATGTCAGACTCATTTTGGATAATAAATTTTATTGTTAAATTGTTAAATGCCCTGCCTCCATTACGTATCTCTGTCACGTCAAAGTGTTTCATCACCACATTTGAGTGATCATTGCAAAAAATGTATTTATGTATATATATTCTGTTTATGCATATACTGTATTCTATATATAGTACCAGTCAAATGTTTGGACACACGAATGGGAAAGTGTCCAAACTTTTGACTGGTACTGTACTATAACATACACAAAGAATATTGGCCGATATATCGGCCCCAAAACCCCATATCGGTCGGGGCTCTAGTTCATATACAGTATTTTTGTAAAATTTTACTCCGAAGCAAATGTTTTAGGACATGACAGTAGCAGCAACAGCAGCCAATGGAATATCTGGGAAGAAAACTGGCATCAGTAGGCTATTCCAGTGCATTAAATGAAAATCTTATAAATTCATGATTGAAAAGTAACATCAAAATCAGCTTCACCTCTTGCCATCTCATCTGTCAGACATTTAAGATTCAGTTTCAACCCGTCAAATGCATAGCGCGACCATAGCTGTGTTGCTAGCACGCTATGATTAATAGCGCTCAGCTATAGTCAGTGAAGTGCACAGGAAACTTTGTTACATATAATAGTGATGTAGCGTCAGCCCTGGTCATTCCAGAGATTGTCTTATTATTGCGAGCAAGAATCTGTAGTACTTACCTTTGTAAAAAGTGTAACTACTAACTTGGATCATGAGAGGCACCTCAGCCAATCATACAATGGCCTCTGGTCTCCTTCCCTGTGTACCGCCAAACCTGCAGTGTTAGCATTAGCCATTACGTTTTTTTGGCTAAAGGTTGCAGGCTTGCTTTCCAGTGGCTTTGATCCATCAGTTGTTTGGTGGGAGGTGAAACTTCCATGGTGGCTCCGGCACATCATTCGCTTTAAGAAGAGGTATCCAAACTCGGTTCTGGAGTGCCACTGTGCAGACTTTAGCTCCAACTTGTCTCAACACACCTGTCTGGAAGTTTTTAGTATACCTAGAAAGACCTTGATTAGTTGGTTCAGGTGTGTTTAATTGGTGTTGGAGCTAAACTCTGCAGGACAGTGGCCCTCAAGGAGCAGGATTGGACAACACTGGTTTTGAGTGTAGATCCATTGAATGCTGCATTTGTAGAAGGCTAACATTCCAAGCACACGTTAGCTGCGACGTACATGTAAACAAAAGAGATTAAATGTGAGCCTACTATTGTTTTTCAATTGTAATTTAATTCAGGAAGCTTCCTGTCAGTCAGAACACAGAATGACCATTGACAAATGTGTCCAGTTTTAACCGGTTTGGGACAGATTACCCAACATTGGGTAACACTGACCCCGCACTGGGAAGGTATGTGAGGAAGGGGTCATACTGTCTATTGACAATAAAAATGGCCAAGCCTTAGTATCAGAAAACCCCGCACCAGGAAAACATTAAAAAAATTACCCACGGGCTTAACCCAGCATTTGGGTTAAAAAAATAACCCAGCATTTTTTAGAGTGTGGGATTTGCTCACACTATGAGTTGAATCAGGAGCTTAATGAATCAATTCACAATATGTGAAAAAGTGTCAGAAACCTTGTAAGTTACCAAAAGAAGTAATTTTTTAAGAACAATAATTGGACCGTAGCAAACGTGAGAGACTAAAGTTGTATATGTGTAAAGGAATAGCTCACCCAAAAATGACATTTTCTTATTTACTTTACCACCAAAGGCCTATTTTAGAGATATCTGTGATGGTCTTTTGAGCATTGCACTCATGCCTTACGTCTTTTATCACATCTCACATGACATGTCATGCTAAAAAAACGTTGTACTCAAATTAAAATAATTTGGCTCAAATAACCAGAGCAGGTAAGTAGTTTTATGAGCAGGTTAAGTAGCTTATATGCTGCTGTTGTTTTGACTTGTTGAAATCAGTTGTATTAAAATGTTACAAAAGTTTGGCAATGCTGACAATAGACATAACGTTTGCTAAAATGGTGGAAACTATTATAAATTGGGTAGCAGGTAAGGCAAATAGACCAAAGTTGTTACTGGTTTAGAGATTATTACCAGCATAAACGCTGTTTTGTGAACCTTTTTCAATGCACAGCAAATTTGATGCTATGCAAACTAAATGTATTTCTGAAAGGCCAAGCCAGTTTCAGTAGTAGCCTGACTTTTATTTTCTTTTTTTATGGATATTAAGTCATTATTATAGGCTTACCATAGTGATTTGAGGTAAAGCTAAAATACAGTTTGGAAGATGGATTTGTGAAATGTTACACAGCGTAGCTTCAATACCTGAAATAGTCCAAAAAAAAAAAAAACCTTCCTAAGGACTAGGGATGTAATGATTAACCGCGAGCCAGTTGAAAATCGATTCAAATATGTGACTATTAAAATTCATTTTAAGATGCTAAATAAATCGCAATTCATTTAGGGGTAGGAGTTTATATAATCCATGTCTGAGGGGAAGTTCCTGTCTTTAGAAAGTTTAGAGTGGATTTTTCTTTTTCACTTGCCCTCTTTATAAGCAATTAAATTTCATAAGTCCAGCGCTGCTTTGTTTACAGCGGAAACCAAGGAAACGCTTTATGTGCCACCTGCTGGCAGAGAGTGAATCTGCGTCTCAATCAGCCCGTCTGCTGTTTCTGTTCAACGCGGAGATTTTTTATGTATAGTTTAACAAAACTGAAGTCAAACCATTAAGTTTTTGCTTCAAATTTTCGCAATTCGACATCTAATTTAGTTAGAAACGCTCAGTTGCATATATGGACCTCTTTTTTTGGATCATGATTAAAAGGCAGTGTTTTCTCTAATTTATGGAAATACACAGACAACGCCTTATTTTGTTTATATTAAAGATTTATTTTATTTGTGTTACTTATTTGATTTGGGGCTTGTTTTAAAATTTCAATTTAGTTTTGTTATTTACGTTTACATTATATTTACATTTTGTCATTTAGCAGACACTTTTATCCACTTGACACCTGAGACAATTAAGCAATCAAAAAGAACAAAGAGCAAGAGCTTGCACCCAAAGTGCTATATTAGTATATTATCAGTGTTATCTATTTCATTTGTTTCACAAAGGGAAGCGTCACCTATTTTGAGCCAAGCAATAATAAAAGGACACATTTAATTTATAATTTGTCTTAAATCTCATTTTGTAAAAAAAAAAGTGTTGTAAATCGAATCGAATCGTGAAATCAAAATCGTGAATTGAATCGAATCGTGAGTTGAGTGAATCGTTACATCCCTCCCTACTAAGGAGTAAAGATCAACAGAACACTTGCCTACAATCATCTTAAATACAGTACAGGTGTCCATTTTATACTCAGTGTAAAGCATAATTTAGTCAAGAAATTTAAACAACAGGTTAAACTGGTGAAAAACACAACTGTAAATTAAACTCGGGGGCATCCTTATTAAACTGTATTTTAAGACTTGGATGTCTGTCAGCTTGTCGTGTTTCTAAATATGCTGTAACTAAGGGAAATTAAATGTGGCAGGAAAAATGCAAACCTTGCGCTCAAATGGTAGTGCCTTATTTTCATGTGTATCAGGGGCACAATTGCATGCACTCCCACAGGCCCAGTTCTGTCTGCAGCTGTGTGAATGTTATAGTTTCTGTGGTCTCTAATATACACATTAAAGAGTCCCTCATGCCAGATAGATGCTAATAATAATGAGCGTCACTCGTTATCTTAACATAAACAGAACTCCAACACCAAATAGGTGCTAAAAGACCATTTGGTTGAATAATGTTGCTTCTCATCCAATCTTAATACTATGGATTGTCATTTTGAGCAATTTTGTTGGTCTGTACTCTAACACACAAAAAAATGAATGATCATTTGCTCAATACTTGTTATACTCAGCAATAGTAACCTCCTCTGGTCATATCACAGGACTTCTGCAGAAACCAAGTATATTACTAATAATTAAAATATTGCTCCACTTGCACTATTAATCTGTATAT
The DNA here is from genome assembly GCA_018155175.1 of Sinocyclocheilus anophthalmus. Lineage (NCBI taxonomy): Eukaryota > Metazoa > Chordata > Actinopteri > Cypriniformes > Cyprinidae > Sinocyclocheilus > Sinocyclocheilus anophthalmus. Next base: position 133,879 of record JADLZN010002734.1, on the reverse strand, counting down.
ATTTGAAAATGGCATTTTCGTTTTCCAAAGGTTGAAAGTCCACACTGACATTTCGGAAAACCCTAAAATCACCTTGCTGTGCAAGCTTAAAACGTCATAAATACTCACTGAGATGATACCACGAGACCAGACAGAATAAAATTCTCACTCTATTCTTCTGACATGATCATTTTATTAACAAAATACTAACATTATTCACTTGTTCATCCAGGTGGCACTCAAAATGAACATTCAGTGTATGGTCTTAAAAGCATCTATCGTGTGATCAACATCTTTGCAGAATGTAATATAAAGATTGTACAAAGTAACATATATCTTTAGCAACATTATTAAAGTGAATAGCAGGCACAACAATGCCGCTACAACCATAGATATATATTGACGCATTACTAAATGTGTCATAATTTTTTAATATCTTCGTTTGCAAATTGATGTACTTTCGCATTGGAAAGATGCGTTTTTTAAAATATTTATCCAGATTAATGTGGACTGCGAGATCTAGGCACGAGATTCAATGCAAAAGTGCATTTCATTGACGACTACAACTGCAAATGTGAAAAGAAAAACCCATCTGTTTAAACCGTGTTGGTGAACTACAGTAGTTGGTACAGAACGAGTACTCGCTTACCTAATTTACTCATGCACGACTCTTATCTCCAGTAGTGACAAATGTAGACAAATTTGCCTCTGTGCCTTTTATGTTTAGCTGTTGTGAAGTGCCTCTTTGAAAATCCTTTACCAAGCAGGGGGGTCCCTCCATTGGGAACAGGGATCAGAAAATTAGTGTTAATTACTTTTTGATCTATTGACACTAACTCTGCAGACATTCAATAGGTTTGTTACCTCTGTGCTGCAACCTCATCTATTCATTTGATTACCCAACTTTGAATAATGCATGAGCAAGTCAGCTGCTGGGAAGCGGCACCATTTGTAAAATGCTGAAAAGGCAACGCCAGCAGCATTCAATCATTTGAATTATATTATCAAGCCAATCATTTGAATGCCATTATTAAAGCATAAAGTGTAAACCCTGTTGGATCTGAGTTGATACCGTCCCTTAGAGGCAGTTCAGACTTAATCTGCCAATTATGTATCGTCTTCTATCGAACGTGGGGCCATTGTCTATTTAGTAATTATTTTCGCTCCCTTTGATTAGTTTTGACAGGAAGCAAAGCAATGCAGATGTCGCCGCACACATCCTGACTGTGGACCTCCAGCACGCCACCAATTACTTGAAGTCTTTCAGACAGAACCTTGTGAAATTAACAGATTTAGATGTCTATGACCTCCGACTTCGTTTTCGCTTTATAGAGTTGAAGCATTTCTTTCTGCTGAAGCCAGTAAATATGTTATTGGGGCATCGCCAAGCTGTGTGGGAAATGGAATAGAACTTAGCTGCTTTGCTCAAACTGCTGTCATAATGAAATATGTGATGTCTCATTTTCATGCAGCCCTGCACATTCAACTGGGACACACATAAGATCTGAGTGCAACGAATTACATTCAATCACAACAGTTCTTTGGTCCCTGTAAGCTTACATCCGTATACACACTTACATAAAAGCCATCAGAACTCTCATTTTAATCACAATAGGCAAAAAAACACTACACTTGGATGTTCTATGGAAAGCTTTTGTCGCATAAAGTCTGGAGTGCTCGAGTCTTATGCTTTCAGAAATGATCAATTGGCGTTATGTTTTTCTATCCTGTCACTGTCCCACTAATGACGGCAGCTTTGAGCTGCAGGGATGGGAGCTTTGTTTTCCCCACTGAGAGGGAGAGAGATGGTGTGATGCAGTGTCTGATGCTTGTCCTGGAGCTTCCACTAAAGCTCTCCTGTATTATTACGCCAGTGTCCCTCAGGAGAACATGGCTGATGAATTGTTATTGCCTCTCACTCCACTACTAACTTCTGCTTGAAGATAGATCCTGACAGGATACCTGAGACTAGGAGAGGGAGAAAGATTTGGGATGCTCCGATTGATCGGCTGGAGATCGGCATAGGCCGATAATCACATTTTATGACTCGCTATACTTGGCCGATCTCACGAACCGATCGCAATTTGATGACGTCAACGCGTGAGGACGTACATGATGCGTGGGGACATAAATGATTTGGCACCACAGTCATGTCATCGCTGGTGTACATACTATGATGTGTGGAAAACCCAATGAACATGTTCTATTTGTCGGGTAATGGAATGGTTCATTTTTAGCAGCAAATTCCATGCTTGAGAGCTGATCTGCGCCTCACTGCACATGTCTGTGGTCGTTTACGCCCACGACCTGAGCTGATCGCGGCCGCTCTAGTCAGTTCTTGTGTTTATACCGGCCAGCCGCGGCACGCTTCTGAAGCTCCCCGCGCTGCGTTGTTAAAATAGTCTTTTTTGAGTGTCACCGCCGTGGAGGATGAAAACACCTCGTCGGGGGGGGGCCGCCAGTGGTAACAGGTGTCAATACCTGAGCATGGCTGCTTTTAAATGAACATTTATTTATAAAACAAAATATCTTCTTTGGCTATATTAGCCAACTCAATAGCTTTAACACAGGCTTTACTTCTTTCAAACTTCATCTGGAATGTCACCGTTTCTGTCACTGCAAACTTCAGCGAACACACACACACACACACGCACTCTGTCTCAGTCTCAGTCTGGCTGATGAAAAAATGTATTTAAAAAAATGTAGTTAATATTTGCATCCTTTATGATTTATTTTATCCACCCGCGACCTACCCGCAAATAATCAGAATGCATTTTTTTATTACCCGACCCACGGATTATTCGCAGCGCCCGTGGACGAACCTTGATTGAACTACTCCGTTTTGTTATTTCAGTAGTTTAAATGTTTCTATTTCTTTTTTCCTCTTCAGTCTTATATTAGACAGTATTAAACCTTATGAGTTACATCAGACTTCTCCATGTTGGAGTTTAAATTTTTCTGTTTATTTTGTCCTCTCTCTAACATTGGACAATGTTAAATTAAACATAATGAGTTGCATCAAACTACTCCAATATAGTTATTTTATGAGTTTAAATGATTTTTTTTTTTTTAATTATTATTAATTTTGTCCTGCTCAGACTTGTATTGGACAATTTTTAAGTTACATCAGACGTATCTCAAGTTTTAGGATATTTAAATGTTTTATTTTGTCCCCTCACAGTTTACTGTTGGATAATGTGTAAATAAACCTTGTGTGGATGCATCAGACTGCTCCATTTGTTTGAATCTTTTATTTTTGTCTTATAGTTCATATCTGATATACATAATGTTTTGCCTAAATCACATTTATGGCATATTAAAATGTTTCACTGTATAAGGAAAACTTTTCGTGATTACGGTTCATCCATAAATTAAATGTCATGGAAAATTCCTTTATTCATTTATTTCATAATTCAACTCAAATTGTGAAAATCGTGTATTAAATAAATTCATCATACAGACGTAAGTAGTTTAAGTCTTTGGTTCTTTTTAATTGTGATGATTTTGGCTCACATTTAACAAAAACCCATAAATTCACTATCTCAACAAATTAGAAATACTTCATAAGACCAAATAAAAAAAACATTTTTAGTGAATTGTTGCCTTCTGGAAAGTATGTTAATTTACAGTACAATACTTGGTAGGGGCTCCTTTTGCATTAATTACTGCCTCAATTCGGCGTGGCATGGAGGGTGATCAGTTTGTGGCACTGCTGAGGTGGTATGGAAGCCCATGTTTCTTTGGCAGTGGCCTTCAGCTCGTCTGCATTTTTTTGGTCTCTTGTTTCTAATTTTCCTCTTGACAATACCCCATATATTCTCTATGTGGTTCAGGTCTGGTGAGTTTGCTGGCCAATCAAGCACACCAACACCATGGTCATTTAACCAACTTTTGGTGCTTTTGGGCAGGTGCCAAATCCTGCTGGAACATTAAATCAGCATCTTCAAAAAGCTGATCAACAGAAGGAAGCATGAAGTGCTCAAAAATTTATTGGTAAACGGGTGCAGTGAAGTTGGTTTTCAAAAAACAAAATGGACCAACACCAGCAAATGACATTGCACCCCAAATCATCACAGATTGTGGAAACTTAACATTGGACTTCAAGCAACTTTGGCTATGAGCTTCACCTTTCCTCCAGACTCTAGGACCTTTGTTTCCAAATGAAATACAAAACTTGCGCTCATCTGAAAAGAGGACTTTAAACCACTGCACAACAGTCCAGTTCTTCTTCTCCTTAGCCCAGGTAAGACGCCTCTGACGTTGTCTGTGGTTCAGGAGTGGCTTAACAAGAGGAATACGATATCTGTAGCCAAATTCCTTGACACGTCTGTGTGTGGTTGCTCTTGATGCATTGACCCCAGCCTCAGTCCATTCATTTTTGAAGTTCACTCAAATTCTTGAATCGTTTTGCTTGACAATCCTCATAAGGCTACAGTTCTCTCGGTTGGTTGTGCATGTTTTTCTTCCACACTTTTTCCTTCCACCCAGCTTTCTGTTGCTATTCTTGATACATCACTCTGTGGACAGCCAGCTTCTTTTTGCATGTATGTTTGTGGCTTACCCTCCTTTGGGAAGGGGTGTCCAATGATTGTCTTCTGTACCACTTTCGATCAGGATCTTCCCCAGATTTTGTCGCCTATTGGACCAAACTTGAGCATTTTGGAAGTACGTCAGGAACCTTGTGGACGGTGTATTTGAGTTGATAAGCTGATGGCCATTTCACATATGTCTAATTTGTTGAGCAGAGTGAATTGGTGGGTTTTTGTAAATGTGAGCCAAAATCATCACAATTAAAAGAACCAAAGACTTGAACTATTTCAGTCTGTGTGCATTGAATTTATTTTAATACACGAGTTTCACAATTTGAGTTGAATTACTGAAATAAATGAACTTTTCCACGACATTCTAATTTATTGAGATGCACCTGTATTTAAAAGTGACATATCATGGAAATTTGACTTTTCCAGCTTTTAAGTGCTATACCTGGGACCTGATTATATCTACCAACCAAGGAAACGTGAAAAAGATTAACCCATTAACTTTATTTTGGTAAGCCTTTTTCTGCAAGCGTCTGAGAAAACAAGCGCGTCTGATTTTGCTCCCTTTGTGACGTTGCAAAGGGATCTCATTATAATATTACCGCCCCTTAATCTGTAAGTTTCCACCCACGGTGCCGTTATTGTGTTTTCACAAGCGACAATGGTGTAATGCCATGGCGAAAGTTTGAGCAAAACACCCTACTGTTCTGTCTTTGGCTGCACAGATGAGCACAGAACTTTATTTAGAGTCCCAGCCTCAGAGGAGACAAGACAGCAGTGGATTTACTGATTTACTGTATATTGCTGCTGCCACACATATCTAATATAAACATGCAATTTATTTCCCAGCTTTTTAACCTTCACAGACATAACCGGCTGTTTTTGTAACTCGTGTGTGTTTTAAGGTAAACTTGTGTGAATGAGAGCTTAGTTTAGTACTCACATACTGTGACAGCTGCTTTCTGTGTGTTTGCTTCGGATGTGTGCACTCAGAAAACCCTATATCAGAAGTTTAAACTAATATGGTTTAAAACGCATGATTTCAGCGCGATAAACATGATAATCAGAACCAAAACAGATGTTTTTAGCAGGTCCGAGCTGTAATGGTGCAGCTCTATTCTGGAAAAGGTGGCGGAGAGCAGCAGCTCCTTTACATTTAAAGAGACAGGCCCGAAAAACAGCGTGCTTCTGCTTCCACTCAAAATAGGCATTTTCAAATGTATAATAACTTATCTGTGGAGTATTTTGAGCTGAAATTTCACAGACACATTCTGGGGACACCAGAGCCTTATATTACATATTGTAAAAAGTGCCATAATAGGTCACCTCCTTTTAAATAACATTAGTACATATATTCTATAACGCTTGAAGCATCAGAATCGGCATCGGTATCGGCTGATCACCATGACAAGTAATCGGTACTCGATATCGGCTGTACTGTACTGTACTTTAATGTACTATTTGCAGGGTGTAAAACCTGAATCCTTTAACTTTACTTCAACCCTACAGTAGTTTATAGTCAGTGTATTTGTGAAAAATCAAAGCAAAACACACTTCAATAAAACAGAAACATTTCATTAAATAAGCTTTACGTAAAGGGATTGTTCACCCAAAAATTACAATTCTTTCATCATTCACTCACCCTCATGATGTTCCAAACCCCTAAATTGCTTTCGTCGGCTGAACACAAAATATATTTTTAGAAGTGAGTAACCAGACAGTTGCTTGGTCGCCATGACTACATATGAGAAAAAAACAAAAACAAACAAAAAATATATATATATATATACACACAAAAAGTTAGTTTAGGCCATTTATACAGTGCCTAAAACTAACTTTTTTGCCACACCTGCCAATGGCCGGTGATGTGATAAAATTTACCGGCTTGAACGCTTTTTGGGGGGGGGGGGGGGGGCAAAAAAGGCAGTTGTATTACTACTACAATGACTAAACTTATTTACAATGTTTTTAATTTGTCCTTTTCTTTACTTACAAGAAAAAAACAAACACATTTATTGTGTTATCTTTTTTTTTGTCCCAACAAAAAGGTTCTCTCCTTTTGCATGTTTTCAGCAAACAGAGCAGGCCATAGTGTTATGCCTGTTTCACATATACTCAACATTAGTGCTGTGTCAATCGATTAAAAAAATATTAATCACACATTTTTCTGTAATTATTCAAGATTAATTGCATATTTATAGTCACAATTTCACATTTAACCTCCAAATTAATGTAGAAACAACAAAGACAGTATATTTTTAAATATTTGTTTAATAGCATCTGATTTTACTAAGTAGCCTATTATTAATGAAGTATTGACTTAAAGTATTGAACTATTAAATTAACATTTAATACGCTCTGAAACATTAAATGATTTTAAAACAATCTTCACATAAACTATGATTTGTAAACTATATAGATTAATCTTTATTCAATCTATAAAAGTTTGTCAACGACTAGAGCAGTCGTGATTTCTCTTTTTCTTTTGTTCTTTGATTTACATCAACTGACAACGGGTTTCACTTTAAAATCAGTGCTGTCTCTTTAAAACCCTGATGCATATGACGCGGATCTGACACATATGTCTCCTAGGGAAAAAAATAAATGAGTTCGCGGCAACTCGTTAACGTCATTGTAAGGAGGCTTTTAATAAATCTTTAAGGGACGACGTTTACGAGTATACCAATCTGCCAAAATGAGGGAGTAATAATAGATTGACCAAATATAAGTGTAGTATAAATAGGGGGGTCTTAAAACGTCCATTGAAGCGCTACTGGTGTGCTGTCTAAAGCTGCTCAGCGTATGTGTACAGCCGAACGAGCGCCGTTTAGGTGGCGTAACCCCAGGTTTGTGTTTTGTGCCAATTCTCGTTTATGAGAAAGAAGAAAAAAAGGAAAAAAAAAAAAAAAAAAAAAAAAAAAGTAATATTCCTCAATGAGCACAATATCTTCTCAGGTACAAGTTCATTAGAAACGAGTCTATTGACAAGCGGACTATCACACTGCTCTAACCTTATCAGCCCATTTGTATCCTATTATTTGATTAGCTCTTGTCGCTTATGACAGAACAACTAATCACGATGATCTTGTCTTCGGAAAAAAGATTATTTTATTCACTTATGTCAGAAACAGCGGATCTCTTTAAAAACTTTAATTGCATTGTTATATTTCGTACAAGTTTTACCCGCCAACTGGTGATGACACGTTACATAATACTGGCCATGCCCATTTTTACCTCTCATTTGTCTCTTGGCGAGTGTTAATTTTAGCCCTGGTGTGTGATGTGGGTTTAGATATATATAGTAATCTATATATATATATACTACACACTACACACACCTATATATATATATATATATAATATATTAGATATGCTATATTATATGATAGATATACCTATATAATATAGATACATATATACATACATACTACATACTACATGCACGCATATATAATATATACACACAGGCCACGTTTGTTTCTGTTGAATGTGAGGAACTTCCATGGCTTCTAATACTGTTTATACTGACCAATATATTTCTCTCCTCTAACCCAACCCTAACCCAACCCTTACCCCTACCCGCAGACCGCCCACAATGTAGCTTAACCGTACAACACCCCCACACAACACACACACCACACAACACACACACACGTTTTGTTTTCTGGATTGGTGGGGACTTTCCATGGACTTCTATTACTTTTATACTGAACAAAATATATTTTCTATCCCCTAACCCTAAACCAACCCCTTATAGAAAACCTGTTTGTATTGTTACACTTTCAGATAAACATAATTTATAAGTACACACACCCAAGGCCAAAAGAAAAAACCACACACCACCGCTCCATCAGTGGCACAAGAAACTGTTGATTACCCAATTCTTCAAAATACTATATTTTGTGTATATCAAAAGAAAAAAGAAATAGAGAGAGAGAAAGAAAGAAATGAGTTACAGATGAAAGAGTAAATGATGACTATCCCTTTAATGTCTGCAATACATAATAAATATACTTTTACAGTTTTATTTGTTTGTTTGTTTGATTGTTTCCCAAAAAGCAATATAAGATGAGTGAAAAATTCTGAATTTTACTTGTACGATGCTGGATCCACCCCAGTAGGTGTCACTGTAAATCCAATACCACTAGCTGTTTTGGAATACAAATTTGAGAAGCAATTCAAAATCACTATTCAGAATTATTAATAAAGTATGAGAAGTCTGTCAACATCCAGAAGTGGTCCTCATTCATAGGGATCTTTAATCAAGCAGCTTTAGCATTGTGGTCTCCTTCAGTTTTAGGGTTTCAACAACATTATGTTCAGATAAAGTAGTACTCAGTGAAATCGTTAGCTTCACACGTTTCAGCCACATCTTTTTCGTGAAAACACATTGAACACTCTCCTGCATTAGTTCTTGTCCTTGATAGAAGGATTAACCCTCCTCCAGTTCCATTAAAAGGCAGCCTTGCCACCTCTGGCCTCATAGTCATGTTTTCCAGTGGCAGTAAGGACGAGAAAGTTTAGGTGTAAAAATGCAATATCCTAAAATCTTGCCTTGTAATTTCAGGCCGTGACCTCCTTTAGCAGTGGGATCTTTACTTGGTCACTTCAATTATAAACTACAGCCCTGGTTCAGTTGGATCTCTTGTCGGGTTCACAAAAAATGCATCTCCCTTCTAATGTTTGAGGAACAAAAGTGGAGGCTTGTAATTCCAGCTTTGTTTGTTTTGAGCTTCTCTTGCAGGGCTGTTTGGGCTGACAGAGAAAACAGTGAATGGTCATTCAATAAAAATGTTTTTTTTCTATAATTAATGCTAAATCACTCCAATTTTCCTCTTCTTTCCTCACAGCTCAGCCAAATCCACCCAAAATCCACGAGGGATGGTGGGCTTACAAAGAAGTTGTTCAGGGGAGCTTTGTTCCAGGTAATCATTTTACAACTGCTTTTTTTAGTGTTCACGAGTGGCATTCCCTATGCTCATGTTAAGCACACGTATTCTTCATTAGTTCTAATTAGAGAACAGTTATTGCTTTGTGACGTAAACTCATATTTTGTCAATCATTTGGGTCCTATTAAATGTGTCATTAACTAAACATTTTATTTTAAGGAATAGTTCACCCCAAATTCGCCAAGTGTAGAGCCTAGTTTATACTTGCCACATAATCACTAGTGTGAAGGTAAAAAAAATTACGCGAATATTGAGGAAACGATGGCGAACGGAGGAGTTGGTTTTTAAGCTAAAGTAAAGTAAAAGACCGCTTCTTAAACCAGAGAAGGTGAACATGTTGATATTCTTGTGGAAAAAACTAACGTAACCTCTGTTCCCTGAGATACGGGAACGAGTACTGCGTAGTGCAGATAGGCCATATGGACAAAACCAAATGCCTTGTTGCACTCCTGAACTGAAGCCTATTTCATTCACGCAGTGAAACTGCAGCGCCCTTGATTGTTTGTTGCCAGGCTTTAAAACATACCAATGTGCAGGGCCAAGCGGGAGTGCCAGCTCCCTATGGCAACGAAACCCGCCAAAGCCCACCAGAATGGGCGGGGCATCTGGCTATATAAGCAGGCGCTCGCCACAGGATTCTCAGGTTTACTTCGACTGAAGCGACGACTGAGCAGCTACATAGCAGGGCCAGCAACGCAGTACTCGTTCCCGTATCTCAGGGAACCGAGGTTACGTTAGTAACCGAGTACGTTCCCTTTCGATACTTCACTCGTACTGCGTCTGCTAAACGCATATGGGAACAGTCAATTCACGCCGTGCTAATGTAGTGGAACGACCAAGGTATAACTTCCATAATCAACCAATGCTTATAGAGAAGTCGACAATAACCCAAGGCTAAAGCAGGCTGAGCTTTCTAGGTCACACCCGGCCTGGTTAATCGTTCCAGCGTATACCCGTAACCTCGACACCCAGGGGTCGAGAGCTAATAGGTGAACAATACCAGAGAACTTGGGCGCGGCACGGCCAAGGGCTCTCTGTCATGTCTGTTTACACAGCGCGTGCCATTTCAAGCGGAAAGGATCCTGGCCTGTAAGGCCGGGACTTCCAGGTTATAAAACCTCGCAAATGTGGACGGCGAGGCCCAGCCGGCCGCCTCACAAATATCCGCAATGGACACACCACTGGACCATGCCCACGACGAGGCGATGCCTTTAGTCGAGTGGAGACATAGTCGTCAAGGGGCATGCGGCCAAGAAAGAGGTATCGCTATAGGCTCAAAAAAGGAATGGTGTCTATTGAGTCCAGCTAGAGATACTTTGCTCTGGAACCGGAAAACCTTGGTGTCGATGTTACCGCGACAGCTGACCAATAGTTGTTACGACTCGCCTATAGGGTGAGCGGAATGCTTTTTCTCCACCTGGTGTTTTCACAACAGCCGTGGCACACCAAGATAGTCTCGTCCTCTTCGGTTGTGATAGTGCGGTCTAGATTATGTGAGTAATGACCTTGGTGGACGGATCAGCCTTCCTGTTGCACCCCTCAGGAAGCGGATGACCGCGCTATTCCTGCCCACCGATTGACCCTCGATAGGGGCATGAGAGGCTGCTATAGCCGCCACATAGAATTTGAGCGTGGATGGGGAACGTCCCTTATTCAGCAACTCTTGCAGAAATTACAACACCTCTGTCAAATCGGAAGTATGTGGGTCTTTGCCGTGGTTTAGACACCAAGCGTAGAAAAAAAAGACCACTTTAAGGCGTAGAGACGTCTCGTAGACGGAGCTCTAGCCTCCAAAATTATGTTTAAGACTCGCTCTGGGAGGCTCAAAGGCTCCCGTCGAGCAGCCAGAGGTGCAGGGCCCATAGGTCGGGCCGAGAATGCCATAATGTCCCGTTCGCTTGAGAGAGAAGATCCCGTCTCAGTGGAACAGGACAAGTGGCCACTGTCAGTAGCTGAGTCAGCTTGATAGACCAATGGATTTCAGCCCACAAGTTCCCCCTTGCACCCCGCCCCCCCGGGGGGGGCTACCAGGAGAACCCTGTGTTTTTTGTTCCCTCACTCGCCTGATTACCTGTGGAATCAGAGCAATCGGGGGGAAGGCATAGAGAAGGAGGTTGGGCCAATCACGGGCCAACGCGTCCCTGGTCTTTGAGAAATAAATTTTGCAGTAAGAGTTGTCTTCTGAGGCGAAGATGTCTACCTCGGCCTCGCCGAAGATCTCCCAGATCTTATGAACCATTAGTGCGGGATGGAGAGACCACTCGTCATGAGGACATTGCTCCTTGATAACATGTCCGCTCCTTGGTTAAATTTGCCCGGTATATGCACTGCCTTTAGCGAGCGCATGTTGGGTTGAGCCCACTCTAAGAAGTGCTCCACTAGCATGAAGAGGCGCTTTGAAGAGAGGCCTCCCTGGCGATTTATTTAGGACACCACAGACATGTTGTCCGATAGGATTAGCACATGGTGCCTTTTCAGGACTGGCAGGAAGAACTGACATTCTCGACATACTGCTAACATTTCCAGTTAGGCAGTTGATGTGGAAGCCTTTTTCTGCCATTGACCAGTGGCCGAAGGTCGGTATGCCTTCGCACAGCGCCCCCAAACCTGAGTAGGAGGCGTCTGTCGTGACAACTGTCCTATTGCAAAACCATCCCCATGGCCACGCCCTGTTCCATCCAACGGGAGTTCTTCCAGGGGGTCAGGGCTGATACACAGGTCTGACACCCCCTGATATGCAGGCGTCCGTGACGCCATGCATGGAATGGAACCCGTGGTTTCAACAAGTGCTGAAGGGGGCGCATACGCAGCAGACCCAACTGTAGAACTGGAGATGCTGCTGCCATGAGGCCCAGCATCATTTGAAACGCTTTGAGAGGGCGAGCGATACCGATCTTGAAGGAGGTCACAGCCTCCGTATGGCCAGAGCTCGTTCTGGCGTGACTACAGCTTTCATTTGAGCTGAGTCGAAGATTGTTCCCAGGAACGAGATTCGTTGGCTGGGAAGCAATGAGCATTTGGCAAAATTGACCCTGAGTACCAGGCACTCCAGGTGGCTGAGGAGGAGGGCCCTGTGAGATATTAATTCTGCTTCCGACTGGGCCAGAATGAGCCAGTCGTCGAGGTAATTGATAATACGGACTCCCAAATCTGTCTCAGAGGGAAGAGAGCCGCATCCATGCACTTCGTAAAGGTGTGGGGGGCCAGGGACAGCCCGAAGGGAAGGAACGTATATTGATAAGCCACACCCTTGAAGGCGAATCTCAAGAATGGCCTGTGACAAGGGGCTATCTGGATGTGAAAGTATGCATCCTTCAGGTCCAGGGAAAATAACCAGTCTCTCGAGCGAATTTGCGGGAGGATCTGTTTCAATGTAATCATCCCGAACGGCCGTTTCATGAGGGTGCGGTTCAGGTGCCTGAGATCGAGGATGGGCCGGAGGCCACCATCTCTTTTGGGGATGAGGAAGTAATGGCTGTAAAGGCCTGACTTGCTCTGGGCTGGAGGAACATTTTCCACGGCTACTTTTGCCAGCAATTTCATCACCTCTGAGCGCAGGACATGGGCATCCTTGCTCTGCAAGTGGGGGTTTAACTCTGAACCGGGGTGGGGACACCACGCCGCTAGAATGCAGCGCAGAGTCTACTCGAGCAAATTGGAATGACTATCTTGCTTTATTATGCCATAAAACCATTCCGAAACCCCGCGGGTGTGAGATGGCCTGCAAAGAGCCTCGGCACCGCGTGACGAGGGGTTGAATAATGTGGTTGTGACTGGCCGGCAGGGGGATAGAACACGTTACCGAATGATGAAGAGGAAGTTTGCTCTCTTTTTTGAACAATGTTTGTGGGGTTATAATTCTTAATCACAGCAGTCGGCCATGCACCAATTGCCCCCGCGGCGCCCATGACGGGCCCATTGTTTGCACAAAACACACTTCCCTCTGTACCCGGAGCTGAACGGGGTGTCAAGAGGTGTAAGAGAGGCTGCTTGAGGGGCGGTCCGGCCGTGGCGAGAAAGGGAACATGCAAGCACTGTCACCACAGCCAGTTTAGTTTTACTTTTATTTTTGTTTTCATTTTGAAAAGTTTGTTATCTGTGTTGTTTGCAGCCGACGTCACACGCGCCCCTCATACGGAGCCCTGTTTCTTGTAATTGAGACGTTTGTTAATTTATTTGATACTCAGTGTTGCTATAACATTCGTAAATTTAGTAGTCGATACGTATAATACTGCACGTGGTGTATGCCTTGCCTCATCATCTTCAGTTTGGATAATAACCGTTAGTAAAGTGTTTGTCATGGGAGTAACTGTTGTGTTGTTTTGTGCTTAGTCAATTAAGAATGACAATAAATCATGTCTTTGTTATAGTCTGACCATAATTTGAACACGGTATTAGAGTAACCAAAACAGAAGATTATCTTTCTCCCCTGTAAAAGTGACACAAGATCACGAATCGAAAGCAAAAGCATCCGAAGCCGGCTTATACATGGCAAAAGAGGAACTCCCGTTCACAAAACTCAAATCACAAATAATACTACTGATTAAAAAGAATGGGTTGAATGTTAAACACTTTCGTACCACATAACTATAAACTATGATAAAACTGTAAACTATGATAAATCAGCATACATTGATTAATCCCATGTTGTAGCAAAAGTAAATAAATAAAAAATTGCGACCAAATTATGTGCTTGTGCGACCAACTGAGAAAGTTAGTTACAAAAGAGTGACCAGTGGAAGAATCTAGAGTCTAGAGCCCTGACTTGCTCAGCAATGGATCCTCTGCAGTGAATGGGTACCAAACAGCTGATAAAAGCATCATTAGTAATCCGCACAACTCCAGTCCATCAATTAAAGGGTTAGTTCACCCAGAAATGAAAATTCTGTCATTAATTACTAACCCTTGTGTTGTTCCAAACCCGTAAGACCTTTGTTCGTCTTCGGAACACAAATTAATATATTTTTGATGAAATCCAAGAGCTTTCTGACCCTCCATAGACAGCAATGCAACTGACACGTTCAAGGCACAGAAAGGTAGTAAGGACTTCATTAAAATAGTTCATGTGAACCACTGATGTCACATGGACTATTTTAATGATGTACTTACTACCTTTCTGGGGCTTGAACGTGTCAGTTGCGTTGCTGTATATGGAGGGTCAGAAAACACTTAAGATTTCATCAAAAATATCTTAAATTGTGTTCCGAAGATTAGCGATGCTAAGGCTCTCTCTGGGTTAGGGGCCCACGACTGGGGTTAGTAATAATGACAGGAATTTTTATTTTTGGCATTTTGCCTTTATTATAATAGGACAGTGTAGTAGTAGACAGTAAGTGAACAGTGGGAGAGGAGCAGAGAGGGGGCATGCGGATAGGGAAAGGTATCGGTCGGGATTTAAACTCGGGAATGCCGTAATGCCAAACACGTTATATGTGTGGGCGGAACTAACCCACAAGGCTGTCAGCACCGCACCATTGGTTTTTTTAACTTCGAAAATGTTACCTTGGGCCTGAATATGAGTCCCTGTCACCTTGCCTTTCTTGATTGAAAAATACATCTTGTATCAATCAGGAGTGAAATATGCATAGATCAAGCACATTGTATAGCATGGTGTCAAAAAACTGTTCAAAGAGCTTTGAAGTGAGAGACAATAGGGGATGGATTTCTTCCATCACTGTGAACACTTCCTTCACGGGGGCAAGTGTTATTATGGATTATGAAGAATACTAATTCATCTACATATTGGATGGTCAAAAGGTCGTGTAAATTTTTATTTTTGGCTAAACTATTCCTTTAATTTCAAAAGTGTGTTTTTAGTGTTGGAATCCATGAATGTTTTTTTTTTCATCTGCTCATTTACAGAAACCACAGGCATGGACCAAATCACTAGATAGATTCTGACATTGATTCATTAGTTCTTGTAGAGATTATTGGAGATTGATTATTCCCTTTTATTACCTGAAAGTAATGCTGCATGGATACAAAGTGACATTAAAAATCAGTGTTTGATCACGCTGCTACTTGTACATGCATGATGCGGGATGAGGTAGTAGGGATTGGTATTGAGGAGGGGGACAAAGCGGAAGAGTTAACAGCAGAAATTGAAATGCCAGACAGGTTGACATGCATGAAGGATTCTTCTGGCTTTGGATGTATTTTTTAGATTTTTAGATTAAGGATTCTTCAGAATGGTTTACAAACTCAAGAATATGTCCAAGTAATTCCTCATGCTTGAGCACAAGTCAGACTTCATTGTAAATTGTTCTGCTAATGAAGATGTTCTGACTTGAGTTTTAGGGATGTGAGGATGGTCTTTCTCCTGGTCTTCAGAGGGTTGTTGTTTCTTTCTATCTATTCTGTGTAATTGCACATTGTTTTTAACTTTGAAGCAATCAATTTGTGTCACAGAGATTTGAATCAGATAAAATGCTGATTTAAAAATCAATGAATGTTTGCCACATTTATTATTAGTGGCACATTTCTACAGATTTGAAAGACACTGGGTCTTATTTACTAATTGTGCTCAAGTTGAAAAACATTCTCCACCTGATTCAGGTGCATATGCACAAGATTTTGTTTCTGAAAAATTTTTTTTTTTTAGGATTCTTTGAATAGAAAGTACAAAGAACAGCATTTATTTGGAATAGAAATCATTTATAACATTATATATAAATGCCTTTACCGTCGCTTTCGGCCAGTTTAATGCAGTAGTGTAGCTATGTGCGTACGCACAGTTAGTGAATGAGAGCCATTATCTGCAGATTAAATTTATTTTTCACCGATTGCTCTGTCGGTCTCTCTCTATAAACTATAAACCTCTTTGTGGAATAGTGGCGTGATGAGGATCCGTAGGGGTCAGCTAAGGGCCATCAACCTACATAACATGAGCAAGCCAGACGTCCAAGCTTATAGTTTATGATACCTTATTTATGTTTATGGTTTTATGTGCTCTTTGATCCTTTTTTTTTTTTTTTTTGAGGATTACACTGTTCAACGTTATGAGGGAGGGTGAAAAGAAGGATTTTAAAAGAGATAAAGCTGGAGAAAGGTTTTAAACCTTTGTGTCCGAGTCAGAGTCACATCCTGTGGAATATCACACTGGGCTTAGATGCACACCATCTTAAGCTGCTGAGAGGGGTGTTGGATTGGCAATCTGGTTCCTGTTTATTCACCAGAGGTGTGGGAAGGACTTCGTGTTAGGGAAGGGGCAGCTGTATTTTGATGATTGTTTAATGCTCTGTGCCCGGAACACTAAAGTGCCTGTTATCTATGAGCCCCAGCATTCGTGTTTCTGAGAAGCTGTACTGTATGTTGCATCAGTGTGATCTGAGTGTGCCTGTGGGGCAGTGGAATGGATGGTACCCCTGACCGCTGCTGGCTGATGAGCTACAACAACATTCAACTCTCGCCAGTGTTCTTAGCATGGCTTTGATATTGCACACTGCAGCTGATTTTGTTGTAAAAGAGCGAGAAAAGAGAATTCTAGCGATTTACATCCTGTCATACATCCATCTCCAATTCAGAGTAGAAGTGGGTGGCGTACTAGAATATATTTGGCACAATTAAAAAAAAAAAAGTTTTGATTTATTATTATTATTATTAGCAGTAGTAGTAGTTACTTTCATTCAACAAGGACTCATTCAGTTGATCAAAAATTACATATAAAGGCATTCAGAATGTTCCAAAAGATTTCTATTTCAAATCAATGCTGTTATTTTGATCTTTCTATTCACCAAATACAGGAAAACAATTAATAAAATAAGTAGCACAACATTTTTTCAACCACTAGATACTAATGAGACTGTTACCTGAGCATCAAATTAGCTTAGAATGATTTCTGAAGGATCAATGGACAACTGAAGCTGGAGTAATATGCTGAAATTCATCTGTTCCAACCCCAAAGAAAACATTTTTTAAATTAGTTAAAATATATTAAAATAGAAAACAGATTTTAAATTGTTATATTTCACATTTTATTTATTTTATTTTATTTTTAATGAATGAATGTGTTTTGTCAAATAAATGCAGCGCTTAGTGTGCATATAAGTGTAAAACCTTTAAAATTCCTAATTTAATATTGTTATTTTGTCCGAGGTGTTGGTTGTATTGTTTATATATATATATTATCTATAATATTTATATAAAATAGTGCAAATAGTATACTTTTTAATACCATCTTTTTGTCAGTTATTTGCCTTGTAATATTATGAAAAATGATAAAATATTGATTTTTTTCAGTAAATGTATCTTACATACAAGTTTAAGTACAAACAAGTTAAAAACAAGTAAAAAAAATCTGAACATTGTGACATTTATATTTACATGGTGTGCCATGTAAAGAAGCTTTCACCAATTTATTGTTGACCTCTGACCTTTCACTGACAGTAAGCATGTTAAAGCACTGTGTGTACAGTCATATGTTGCACATCTATATATCTCTATATGTAATGTTGGAGAGTCACCAAAAGCTTTCATTTAAGCTGTGGTTAAGCTACACAAAATCAATGAAGGATGCTAATAGGCAGGTAGATCCTGCATGTCAAGCACTTACGAGCAGTTTACGGATTGACACCCACTGGTCGAAAAGTAATTAAGGACATAGAAAAATGGCCTTTGGAGCCCTAGTTGAGCTGGGTCTGACACAGAGGATGTGTAGCCAGTAGAAAAACATTGGACTGCACTGAAATCTATTTAATTTCTGTTCATTAATTAGATGACATGTGAAATTGTTTTATGCAGCAATAAGTTCCATGCATATTATCATAAATGATTTTGTGCATCTCACAGTGCTTTTGAACCCTCTCTTGCATCACATATCATGCACATGGCCGGTGTCAAATCTGCAATTGTCACAACTTTCAAGGCAGCCAAAACAAATTCTGTGCATTGCCAGAAAAATAGGGGGTGCAGATGGAGGAAGTCGTGCTAAGCATCTTTCTATGTGAATTACTGAAGAATCTCTGCACATTTTCATATAAATCTGTCTGAGTCAGTCCTGATCAACACAGATTTTATAGCTGGATACAGTGTTTCATTCGTGAATGTTGACACCACAGGAAAATGACTGTGATATACGACAGTCTGATAGGAGAAAGTTTGATAGGAGAACCTATGTGCACCATTTGTTGAAAAACCAAATGTTTCTATCATTTCAAGGCACAAAGTTTGTGGACTTTTTAAGAACCTAGACATTTGCTTGTCCTAACAGAGTAGTTGTAGTACGTAGTTTTGATGTACTGATGTCAGTTAGGTACACAGACATGGATTCCCTTCAGCCCATACATCATTGGGTACTAAATGGCCCATTCTCCATTCACTTTTGACTGGATTTGTCATCAGAATATGAATATTTGGTACCTATCATTACCTCTGTTGTACTGTATTATACTACATATTCATCTGCATTCTGACGAGGTTTTAGAGCTCAAGTCAAAGATGAAGATCAAGGTCAAACACCATTTGAATGGGTATAATGGGGATAGGAATCAGCAAGGGTCTGGTCAAATAAGATGTACACGAGAATTCAGATTTTTCAGGGTCAGTAAGATTTTTGAAAATGTTTTTGAAATAAGTCACTTATGCTCACCAAGACTGCATTTATTTGATTAGAGAAAAATACAATAATAACATTAATATTGTGACATTTCTAATTGAATGCTCATTCCTTCCACTATCATTGTTTTTTTTTCATAATATAGGGTAGTTTTAAAGTTAGTTTTGAAGTTTAGTTTGTTTCTTTTAGTAAATGAAGTCTCTTACTACATACATTTTTTTTTCACAAATGGGTTTATTTTAGGGATGCACGATATTATCGGACCAATATCTGAATCGGCCGATAATGGCTTTAAATGTAAATATCTGCATGGGCCCGATATGAAAAATGATGCTGATATGTCTTGCCTCACGTGTTCAGGGTGTGCTAGCGATTAGATCACGTGAACAGTGCGATTAGATCACATCAGCATTGTGGCTCATTCTTGAAGCAAAGTTTTGCCTGAATGGTGATTTTTGGATCGCTGCATTTAAACCAAAGTCCCTTTAAGGCAAGTCGTGTCACATGGCGGCCATCTTTGAAATGCCTCTCGGGCATGCAATTGCAACTCCTATATCTTTGTATGGGGAAACATCAAATTCTCCCAAACTGTTCACTAAGCTTACGATTAAATTTCATATTTGAAATCACCAATGAAATCTGACAACAACTGTGTCATAAATGTTGTTTCTTTTACTCAAATAGCGTTATAAAAAGCTTATTTCTCAGGCTAGATCAGCCTAGCATGCACAGTCCTAGGCGTACGTCTCAGAACTCTGACTGTTTCTATAGCCACCAGGACTTCTAACGGCAAATGCAGTGACGTGCTGACTTTACCAATTAGCGATTGGCTCTTTCATTCAGAAGGCGGAGCTTCCTGCGATTTGAGCGGCCATATTGAGCGTTGCATTTTTTCCCATTCAAAACTAAATGAGTGGAACGTCTTGGGTATTCTATAGTCTTAAGCGAATCCACATGGAAATGACCCTCCATGCGATGCTTCTGGTGTTGTCCTACATGCCCTCCCTTCGAAGGGCAGAGCCCTTGAAGTGTGCTCTTTGAAGGGTGCTACACCTGAGGTCCCGTGTCTACTTATACTCGGTCTTCACCTACGCATTTCTTGGAACTCCCTTGGCAAAGGGAATGACTGACCAAATGTTACCTTGACAATGCTGTGCGTGCGTGCAGCATTCAGCACTCCACCAGTTGTTGCAAATATATATTTCTTCTCGTTATTATTTTATTTAAATATTGTCTAATTGTGTCTTATTTACTATTAAACTTTTTCAAACTAAATTTGCTTACACTAATGTCTTAAATCATATTTCTATCACTGATGAAAAATATTTTGAATTACATTAAAATAAAGACGAATGTAATTAGCCTATTTTCCTTACGTTTGTATGTGAAGTCGAAAATGTACCCCAACTTTGCTTTAAAATGCATCATAAGATCTACTAACCGAAGATCACTTGATCACAAACGGAAATCACTTCCGTGAAGAAACCATCGCATGTTCCTTTCGCTAACTAACTTCTGGAAGGGCCCTTCATGAAGGGATTCAGTTGTTCACTTTCGTTTGGAACGTCCCAACAAATGGCGTCCCCTTCCCGAAGTGCCCTTTAAGGGCGCAAAAAAGCCATTTGGAATTCATGCTTTGATTTACACTGAGAATCACATACAGAAAATACGTTTTTTGGTGTATGAGAAGTAAACAGTAATAGCACGTGCACGGCAGCCTCCTCCTGGTCCTAATGCCCGCGCAGTAAGGGGTTTTTAATCCATATAGGCAAGGCAAGGCAAGTTTATTTGTATCGCACATTTCATACACAATGGTAATTCAAGTGCTTTACATAAAAGAAAGTAAAAAAAACAGTAATCACAACAATAAAACAAGGAATTAAAAACTTTGAAATTATTTAAAAAATAAAAAAATAAAAAAAATTGATTTAAGAGGTTTAAAATGAATTTAAGAAAACAATTATACATATAATATAGTGCAATCAGTTCGGACATCGCACAGTGCTCATTCAATGAATGCACAGCTAAACAGATGAGTTTTGAGTCTGCATTTAAATGTGACTAATGTTTTAGCACATCTGATTTCTTCTGGAAGCGGATTCCAACTGCGGGTGGCATAATAACTACAAGCACATTCCCCTTGTTTTGTGTGAACCTTTGGTATTTCTAACTGACTCGATCCTAATGATTTGAGTGGTCTGTTAGGTTTATATTCATTGAGCATATCTGCTATATATTTAGGTTCCTAGGCCATTGAGTGATTTATAAACGAGTAAAAGTACTTTAAAATCAATCCTAAATATAACTGGAAGCCAGTGTAAGGACCTGAGGACTGGTGTAATATGCTCAGATTTTCTGGTTCTAGTCAGAATTCTGGCAGCAGCGTTCTGGATGAGCTGCAGCTGTCTAATGGTCTTCTTGGGAATGCCGGTGAGGAGACCATTACAATAGTCCACCCTGCTGGTGATAAAGGCATGAACAAGTTTCTCCAGTTCTTGACTGGAAACAAAACATCTAATTTTTGCAATGTTTTTTTTTTTTTGAGATGATAGTATGCTGATTTAGTTATTGTTTTGACATGACTACTGAAACTAAGGTCGGTCTCCAGAATCACACCAAGATTCCTGACTTGATTTTTAGTTGTTAGACCCCTAGAGTCAAGGTATGCATTCACCTTGAGAACTTCATCTTTGTTTCCAAATGCAATGACTTCAGTTTTTTCTTTGTTTAACTGAAGAAATTTCTCGCACATCCAACCTGTTCATTTCATCAATGCATTGGCAGAGGAGTCAGTGGGTTTTTCTTTTCTGTAGTCATTTGGAGATAAGGCTAGGTAAATCTGGGTATCATCTGCATAGCTGTGATAGGCGATTTGGTTCTTTCTCATTATTTGACTTAGTGGGAGCATATACAGGCTAAACAAGAGCTGTGCAAGAATTGAGCCTTGTGGGACTTTGCATGTCATGGACGTCCACTTTGACTTATGCTCTCCTATACTCACATATTAACCTCTCCCTTCTAAGTATGACCTGGACCATTTAATTACCATGCCAGAAAGCCCGACCAAGTTTTCCAGTCTCTCTAGTAGTATGTTATGATCAACAGTGTCAAATGCAGCACTGAGTTCTAGTAGTACCAGCACTGATATTTTGCCAGATTCAGAATTTAAGCGAATATCATTTATTATCTTAATGAGTGCTGTCTCTGTGCTGTGATGCGGTCGAAAACCAGATTGAAAATTGTCCAGGTATCCATTTAAGTTTTAAGTATTTGTTCAGCTGATTAAAGATTACCTTTTCAATAATCTTGCCTATAAAGGAAGATTTGATATTGGTCTATAGTTGCTCAATATGGTGTTATTAAGATTGCTCTTTTTCAGGAGGGGCTTAACAATTGCAGTTTTCATGGAGTTTGGAAAAGTCCCAGAAAGAAATGAGGTGTTCACCATTTCTAAGAGATCTGCTTCCAAACAGTTGCACCCTTTTGAAAAAATATGTGGGATGTGTGTCAAGATAGCAGGTTGACGATTTTAAGGTGCTGTACTATTTCTTCCAGAATTTTGCTATCAATTGCTTCAAAAATAGACATTGTATCTTCTTTTTGATATTGTGGTCGTATATGTCTAACCTCTGCATAACTTGGTGATGTGCTAATCGCCTTCCTGATATTATTGATCTTCTCATAAAAGAAGGAAGCAAACTCATTGCATTTTCTGTCGGAGAGCATTTCACTGGCAATCTTATTTGGGGGGTTTGTCAGTCTCTCAAAAGTAGCAAAAAGAGTGCAAGTGTTGTTTAATTTACTGTTTATAAGGTTTGAGAAGAATGACTGTCTAGCTTTGCCTAGTTCCACATTGAAAGCATGAAGGCGGTCTTTATAGAGGCTATAGTGAATTTCAAGTTTCGTCTTTCCGCCACATCCGCTCAGCTTTTCTGCATTGTCTTTTCATACTCTGAACTGCTGTTGATTTTCTCCAAGCTGATTTCTGTCTGCCAGTCTTCCTGCTGACTTTCACAGGAGCAATGTCATCAATAACATTCTTAACTTTTGAGTTAAAGGAATCAAGGAGAAGATCAACAGAGTCTGCAGAAATGCTTGGTGTTAAAGATATAGCCTCCATAAATAGCACACTAGTGTTTTCGTTAATGCATCTCTTTCTGACTGAGACCGATCTAGATTCAGTGGTAACAGAGATCAATATATCAAAGAAAATACAGAAGTGATCAGATAGTGCTACGTCCTTAATAACAATGGATGAAATGTTTATACCTCTACTGATGAGTAAATCTAGAGTGTGTCCACGATTGTGTGTGGGTTCATGCACATGCTGAATCAGGTCAAAAGTGTTTAAAACTGTTATAATTTCTTTTGTAGTTTTGTTTTCTGCATTATCTATGTGAATATTAAAATCCCCTGCAATAGCAAAACCGTCAAACTCTGAGGAAATCATTGATAGCATTTCTGTGAACTCTTCAACAAAGGCTGGATAGTATTTTGGAGGCCTGTAAATAATGATACACAGAATGTGTGGAGCACCTTTCAACACAATCCCTAGATATTCAAAAGACAATTACTGACCAAATGACACTTGCTTGCATTGATAGACATCTTTAATAGAGCAGCTACACCTCCACCTCTCCTAACAGTCCTGCAAACACTCATGAAAGTAAAGTTAGGAGGGGCTGTTTCATTGAGGACCGTTGCACTGCAGCTGTCTTCTAGCCATGTTTCATTTAGAAACATAAAATCCAGGTTGTTTGTGGTTATTAATTCATTGATTAGAAATGATTTATTTTTTAGTGAGCGAATGTTTAAAAATGCTAACTTGATGGCATTGCATTTTGTCTCAACAGCAATATTAGTTTGATGCATAACAGGCCGCAGATTAGATAAGTCAGCCGTACGGCTTGAGAAGTCCTTAGACTTTCTATCACGTGATAAAACAGAAATAGAGAAAACTACAGGCACACTGGGTTCCCGCTTGTTCTGTAAACATTTGTGAATGTTGCTGCTATTATAGCGGGGACCCGACACATATCACTGAGAGCTGCTATCAGTTGTTTTTGGTTCACCTACAGCAGATGGAGGGTTTGGGCCCTGGCGTTGTGGCAGCGGCCGGAGAGCTCTCACAGGAGGAGGAAGACGAGCTGGGCCCACAGGCTTTGGTGGTTGTGGGGCCCGCCGTTTTTTAGTTGATATCTGGGGGCTTGCAGCAAAAGAGTGGGAGAGTCTGGTCCCAACATAAACCAGTTCCTCCATTTTCTGTGAGAAGCTTAGAAGTGGAGATGTTGGAGAGAGGGATAATGTGTCTGGTGAGCAGGGCTGTGGCTCTGTTGTTTCCGGTGGCTGAAATATGTTGTCCTGGCTTCCCTGGCTGTTTTCCAGAAAGTCGTCCTTGGATGCTGAGTCTTGGAGCTGTTCTGATACGTCACAGTCTGTCTGTGATGAGCTCTGTGGGCAGGGCTCAGCCGTGATGGTGTCCATGAGCAGGGCTTGTTGTGGCTGCGTGGTGTTATCAGTGTCCTTGTGGGATGTGTGAACCACATGATGACTCGGAAGCTGATATGAAGTCCTGTGGTCACTCATACTCTGTCCAGGTGTGTGTGTGCCATTCAGGTTGAGTAGTTTGGCACACACTACTGAAGGATGACGGTTGGAGAAGTAGATGTTGTCCCTTAGCACTCTTGCACCAAGTTTGTTTAGGTGGAGGCCATCCAGTTTAAACAGTTGTCTATGGCCCCAGAAAAGATTGAAGTTATCGATGAAATTGACTCCTTTTAAGCTGCATATTCTTTGTATCCATGTGTTCAGCCCAAGGGGCGCTTTTGGCCTACTGCTAATAAAATGAAAGCAAAATACACAAATAATATTTAGACTGTATTTCTGATTAAATAAAGCAGTGGTTGATGCCATAAAATCATGAGTAGCCTAAGTTTTTATTTAAAGGTCAGAAGCTATAGCTTACATGAAAAAAAAGGTAAATAATTAAATAATTTTATATATACTGATTTATTCATTAATGTGTAATATGTTATATTTTTAAAACAATTTATGAGCTCTAAAAGATTTTCAGAAGATTACAACTCTTTTGCTTTAGACCATTTACAAATGTTAAATCATAAAATTAAATGTTAAGGTTACCACTGCGTCTTTCTGTGAAAAAAAATGCAGTGATTAATATAGTTTATTTATAGTTATTTTCAAATGTTCAATGTACTGTCATTATAAAAGAACTTCTTTATTGTTTATTTAATTCTAACAAATCAGTTATTCTTAAAAACTAACCAAAATTAAAACTAATTATATATCGGTATCGGCCAAAATGAGTTGAAAAATTTTTGTTTGTGCTTTGGTTTATTTAGATATTAAAATAATATTTATAGGTCATTCTGAGGTCACTCAGCCCCCCAACATGCTCCAAATTCACGAAAAATTTTCTTGTTTGTTTTGTGCTTCGTTTGTGCTGGTTTGTACAGGTAAAAGTTCAATTTGTGCTGTTTCGGTTTTTAAAATATTAGACATTGAATTATATGCGATGACATGGGCCCCCCCTCCCCCATGCTCCAAATTCACCCAAAACAGGCTCAATCGTTTGTGCTTCATTTGTGCAGGTAACATTTTCGTTTGTGCTGCTTCGGTTTTTAAAATATTATGAATTATAGGCAATGATGTCACTCAGCCCCCCCACATGCTCCAAATTCACGAAAAATAATCTTGTTTGTTTGTGCTTCGTTTGTGCTGGTTTGTGCCGTAAAAAATTGTTGGTGCTGCTTCAGTTTTTTAAATATTAGACATTTAATTATATGCGATGATGTCACCAGCCCCCCACATGCTCCAAATTTACCCCAATAGTCTCGTTTGTTTGTACCGGTATTTTTGTTTTTACTGTCTTTTTTAAAAATACAGTTGAAGTAATAAGTAATAAATTCAAACGGCAAACCAAATCACATGAAATTGTAGCAGTCACTTAATTGTTAGTAGCCATATTCGTTCAATTAGACCAATTAAACAAGAAAAAAAAACTTTACAAAACTAAAAAATAAATATAAATTGATATACATAAGCCTATTTTCGTTTCTGCGCATAAATAAAACATGCAATAGCCTACTGTTTCCAGGTCCGTGTAGCCTATACTCTTGCATCTATTCGTTTTTCCTTTTCTAACCATGACGAAAAAATTAAAAAAGAAGGGTTGTTGTATTTTTAAATGCCATCCTGAAAAACAAATTTGAAATTAGAACCGTACACAAAATGCTGCCCGAAAAAGTAAAATCTTGATTTTTTTTTTATTTTTGTTTGACTTTTTGCACTTTTAATAAACAATTGAAAAATGCATAAATTAATATAGAACATTTTTGATTTTGAATTGTGAAGCACAAACAAACAAGACCATTTTTCGTGAATTTGGAGCATGTGGGTGGGCTGAGTGACGTCATCGCCTATGATTCAATGTGTAATATTTTAAAAACCGAAGCAGCACAAATTAAACTTTTACCTGCACAAACCAGCACAAACAAACAAGACTATTTGGGGTAAATTTGGAGCATGTGAGGGGCTGATACCTCAGAAAATTAACATTAAATATTATTTTAATATCTTAAAAACCAAAGCAGCACAAACACATTTTTTTCCGGCACAAACCAGCACAAACAAACAAGACAATTTTTCGTGAATTTGGAGCATGTGGGGGGACTGAGTGACGTCATCGCCTATAATTCAATGCCTAATATTTTAAAAACCGAAGCAGCACAAACAAAACTTTTACCCGCACAAATGAAGCACAAACAAACAAGACTATTTGGGGTGAATTTGGAGTATGTTGGGGGGCTGAGTGACCTCAGAATTACCTATAAATATTATTTTAATATCTAAAAAACAGAAGCAGCACAAACGAAAATTTTTACAGCACAAAACTGAGCACAAACGATTGAGACTATTTTGCCGATGTTTTGCGTTGGGTGGGGGGCCAACTTCATGGAGGTTTGCATCCCTAGTTTATTTCACTAATTTTTTGCAATTATCAATTTTTTTAATGGATTTTAGTAGTTATTGCAAATCTGGGACAAACTTTAAACAATTTTAGTTTGACCTTCATATAACATGTAGTTAGTTTCAGCCATTTTAAAATATGTTAATAACCTACGATTGTAGGTAATCACAATGCCACAGAACATCAGCTGAGATATATGTGATCATTATGTAGCAGGAACTGCTTTCAAAAGGTAATGGTGTTGCCCCAGCTATCCTGGCCCCATTTTTACTGTGGTCCGTTTGATGATGGCCTCCTAATAATCCCCATGTATGAATAAATGAGCAGCGTCTCCGCTCCTCTGACTGATGAATGGGTGTTCTTGCACACATTAAGTGCTGCAGTAAGTAAAGGGGATTCAGAACATTAAAGAAGCTTATTTAATGTACAATGCTTTAGGTATTTGCTAAAATGCTTGAACTTTCACAGTATTTCTTAATTCCCAAACAAAAATATAATTGGTAAAGTTCTTCATTATTCAGAGAATAAGGATATAGGCATCTTTTAGACAGGAAGTGATGCATATTCACATGAGATGACAATTACAGTCATTTCCGTGTCCTAGAAAAAGCTGTTGAACAAAATGTTTTGTTCTATATAAGGTGGAATCCCCTCATGGTCTCTGCTAAAATATGTTGAAATCACATCATCAGCTGAATACTACTAGTTTGTTTTGGTCTATTATTGGAAAGCCATTGTAGAATAGATTAATCATGTGACAAAAATATGTCTGTGAATAGGGTACAGTAGCAAATCCTTTTTATTTGTCATCCATACCAGCAGGTGTCACTGTAAATCCAAACCATCATTAAGTTAACTGTTTTGGAAGACAAACTAGAGTCCCCAAAGCCATTCAAAACCACTTAAGAAGTCTTAATACAGTGCAAGACAGTTTAATGTGACCTTCATATAACAAAAGCAAACAAGGTACATGTTCAGTTCGCTTAGGTTTGTCGTGACCACGACATATTAATTCGTGGGAACGTGATAATATGACGTCTACAAAATTTGCATCGGACGATGTCTACAGTGAAACATCATGATGGACGATGACATCGTGTGGTGGTGGGGTGGGAGTTTCATAAGAAGCTTGAATCCTTATCAGGCACGGAAAACAAATAACGATTCCTAACACCGTGTCTACACCGGACGCCAGCGGCACGGCAAATCACTATAGAACCACTGATCTAAAATAGAGATTAATTTTATATATATAGATCAGTGTATAGAACTTATTATAATCAAAGTAATGATGTACACAATGTAACGGTTGCCTGTTTTAATAAATAAAACAGTAAATAAAATTTCACTTACCACATAAACAGAGTAAGGAGAGATGACTGAAGACAATGGCGAATGATTTGCAGATCCTGTGCACCACTGACAAACATCTAATCTTGTAAAATGTGTGGTAAGTACTGCTGTTCCATAGTATAAACAGACTACATGTGATCGCGAATCTCGAAGTGAAGTGAAAACTAAAAACGCTGCGGCTTCAAAACATGCCCGAAATATATGTAGTATAATTACCCAATGATATAACGCCAAGGGAAAATATTGAAATATATATTTTCCTCCCATCTCATATTTATTCCCTTTAGGGGTTCCGCCTACTCATAATTTTCTTTCTGAACACAGTATTGGGATGCGGCTGATTGCGGGGTGGGGAGATCACGATGCCGGCTCAACATCGTGATGTCTATCAGCCATCTGCGATGGACGATGGCATTGTCTATCGGCCCAATCCTAGTTCCCACGAATTAATATTAGACATATTATCATGGTCCCACAAATTAATATGTCGTGTCCACGACAAAACTAAGTGAACCGAACATGTCCCCTCCTGGTCACTGTAATATTCTTAACTTTTTCTGAGTTCAGAATTCGGTCAAAGAAATTTGGCGTCTGTATTTTGTTAGCATCTCCTTATCGTTGTCTCCACAACTTCAAATGATCCAAGATATCCATTCACCCGGCCATCAAACAGGACACAGTAAAGTAATTAAAGAAAACACACAAGCATATTCCTTGCCTTTTGTTTGCGTGTGAACTATAGAGAAAATGCATTATGCTGCCGCCTTAATCTCTGGGTGCAAGAAACCCGACAACAAAATCCCCACCACAGCTGAATGGTAATTCATCTCATTGACAGTCATCCCCGCTTTTTCCTGAAGGCATGCAGGAATACTAAGTTTAGGCAGCAAAACATATTCAGAGCAGCTAATTTTCTCCACGGTGGTGAAATACATCACACGGCAGTTCCTCTCAGAATGGGTGACAGCTATAGGTATTAAGAGACTGGCTGATGGATGGGGTGCAGGGAGGAAGACTCTCATAACCTGCTCTTTATTTACTGCCACTTGACTGACAGGGACAAGTACGAGTACGACCACGATAGGGTCTGGAGGAGAGGATGGGGATGGTTCGGGACATGTGCGAGACTGCTTTGGATGTCTTGGGAGCAAAACTGTAGTCACTCCTTTCTGTCACTCAAGCTTGAATGCTCTGTTATCACCCATCAGTCAGAACACCAGCGGGAAGCCAAAGGGCTCCTGGTGTGGCTAGAAACCTGAAAGCTTTAAATTACATTTATGTTGTAGGTTGTTTGAAATATCTGATATGTATTGTGGATCCTCCAAAATTCGCAAAACGTATGTAAGCCATTTGCATACGAGAG
This sequence comes from Sinocyclocheilus anophthalmus, assembly GCA_018155175.1. NCBI lineage: Eukaryota > Metazoa > Chordata > Actinopteri > Cypriniformes > Cyprinidae > Sinocyclocheilus > Sinocyclocheilus anophthalmus. The sequence goes on along the minus strand of JADLZN010002734.1, from coordinate 104,154 downwards.
CTGCTGCTGAATGAGCCCTCGTTAGTGAAGATAAATGTGCTATTCGTTTCAGTTTCTTGGAAGTTATCATCGTCGTTTTAACCAAACTTTCATGTCTGGTTCACAGGTGGTAGATTTTGCTCTTAATACGGTGCATTTACTATTCAGCATGTACGTCAGCACTGTCTGCTGCAGATCAAACCAATTTCACTCCAGGGGGTGAAGAAAGATGTAAGTGATTTTTGACACCACCCTCGTTTAAGAGAAATACAGAGAGGTTGAAGTCTCTGGGGTGTGCTGAGGAGTCTTGCAGATTATTTTAAAATGCTGCCGTTCCATATTTTTACATGTGCTGTTCAAACAAGACTCTTAGAGATGCCCTAAAAGTAATAGAAGGGCTAATGTTATGGCTTCTATAAAGATTTTATGTACATCCCTTATAAATAATTTGGTGTAAAGGCAGGGCTCTTAATGAAAGTGAACCAAGATGTTTCAGTCTGGGATGGTATACGAGATCTGTTCAGAATGTGATTGTTTTACATGGGAATGTGATGCAATTTGCATTTACTCATCTGTTGCTTGCTGTTTAAACTGGAAATGTTGGTGTTTTCCCCCCACTAAGTAGGAGAAGATTCCCTGTTGCTTACTGTTTTTGAAAAACACTAAGGTTGTGTGGTAACTTAAAAGGATAGTTGAAAAAATTAACATTTGTTTGCAAAAACAGTCCTTTTAAAATATATCACTTTTGTTTTATGTTCTACTGAAGAAAGTCTTGGGTTTTGAATGACATAAGGGTGGGTAAATGATGACAGTTTTTTCATTTTTGGCGAACTGTCCCTTTAATTCTCGTCCAAATCATGACCTCTTGGGTTTACATGAAGGATTAGTCCCACATTTCTTTTTTGACCACATCCATGTACTGTAAGGCTGCTGTTTGACACTTTATTTGGCTCAAAGGATGCTTCATGTTGAGAACCTCTGAACATTGTTGAGAATATTTGACATTTTACTACAGCCACATATACACTACAAAAAGTAAATTCAGGAGTGGATACTGGTAAATGTGGCTTTGACTCCCCTAAATAGTAGGGCCGTGCAATTAATCGCATGCGATTGTCAAGCGCATCTCGTCAGTAAAGCCGGTTCTGTGATTGGTAGTAAATCGCCATCACCTGCTTTCAGATGGACGGCATTTAATACACAGAGCCGTAGTTCACTGACAAGCTAGGCAACATCGCGTTCATAATCGAATGCGATTCATCTGCGATTATGAACGCGATATTACTACCAATCACGGAACCGGTATTACTGACGAGATGCGCATGACAATCGCATGTGATTAATTGCACAGCCCTACTAAACAGCTGAACGGGATTGAGCAACTGTACAACGGTACAACAGTATTTTTTAACTAATTGCTGTCTGAATGTTTGAATTTTATCACAGAGGAGCCATGAAATGTTCTTTTACAGACGTTACCTGAGAAACTTTTACCCTCCGAATTGCGCTAAAGAGTGAAAAAAATCCTATAAGAAGTTTCAGAAAGGCCTGTGATGGCATTATAAAAAAAAATCACTACATACCTGAAAGCCATGAAGCCTTTCTTGCAAATTCCTGACTGTCGTTTATATTCTTTTTATGCCAGGATAAATGTATCAAATAATAGGCACAATTTTGTATAATACAAAATAGCACTGAGAAGCCCATTTTAAAGGTGCTGTACCATGTATAAAATGCCGCTACCACCTGACAGATATCACTGAAATGGATGTCATATGAAATCACACCCGTCTCTGTGACAGACCAAGGCCCTGTAAACAACAAAAAAATTAAAATAAAATAAATAAAAGGGGAGTCAGGGGAGACTTGTTTTTTTAATCAGAATTTTCTTCGGCCGTCAATCATTGTGCGCAGGGGTGCCATGCACCTGTTTTTTGCAGGACACAGCTCACTTGGTGTTCTTTACAAGATAAGACAAAAGTAAAAAGGTTCCTTTTATTTATGTGTGTGTGTGTGTATATATACAGTGGGTACGGAAAGTATTCAGACCCCCTTAAATTTTTCACTCTTTGCTATATTGCAGCCATTTGCTAAAATCATTTAAGTTAATTTTTTTCCTCATTAATGTACACACAGCACCCCATATTGAAAAAAAAACACAGAATTGTTGACATTTATTAAAAAAGAAAAACTGAAATAATCACATGGTCCTAAGTATTCAGACCCTGTGTGTGACACTCATATATTTAAACTCAGGTGCTGTCCATTTCTTCTGATCATCCTTGAGCTGGTTCTACACCTTCATTTGCGTCCAGCTGTGTTTGATTATACTGATTGGACTTGAGTAGGAAGCCACACACCTGTCTATATAAGACCTACAGCTCACAGTGCATGTCAGAGCAAAATGAGAATCATGAGGTCAAAGGAACTTCCTGAAGAGCTCAGAGACAGAATTGTGGCAAGGCACAGATCTGCCAAGGTTACAAAAAAATTTCTGCTGCACTTAAGGTTCCTAAGAGCACAGTGGCCTCATAATCCTTAAATGGAAGACGTTTGAAACGACCAGAACCCTTCCTAGAGCTGGAACGTCCGGCCAAACTGAGCTATCGGGGGAAAAGAGCCTTGGTGAGAGAGGTAAAGAAGACCCCAAAGATCACTGTGGCTGAGCCCCAGAGATGCAGTCAGGAGATGGGAGAAATTTATAGAAAGTCAACCATCACTGCAGCCCACCACCAGTCAGGGCTTTATGGCAGAGGGGCCCGACGGCAGCCTGCCCTCAGTGCAAGACACATGAAAGCCCGCTTGGAGTTGTGAGATGGTGAGAAATAAGTTTCTCTGGTCTGATGAGACCAAGATAGAGCTTTTTTGGCCTTAATTCTAAGCGGTTATGTGTGGAGAAAACCAGGCACTGCTCATCACCTGTCCAATACAGTCCCAACAGTGACGCATGGTGGTGGCAGCATCATGCTGTACGGGTGTTTTCCAGCTGCAGGGACAGGACTACTGGTTGCAATCGAGGGAAAGATGAATGAGGCCAAGTACAGGGATATCCTGGACAAAAAAACCTTCTCCAGAGTGCTCAGGAACTCAGACTGGGCCGAAGGTTTACCTTCCAAAAAGACAATGACCCTAAGCACACAGCTAGAATAACGAAGGAGTGGCTTCACAACAAATCTGTGACTGTTCTTGAACGGCCCAGCCAGAGCCCTGAATAAACCCAATTGAGCATCTCTGGAGAAACCTAAAAATGGCTGACCACCAACGTTTACCATCCAACCTGACAGAACTAGAGAGGATCTGCAAAGAGGAATGGCAGAGGATCCCCAAATCAGGTGTGAAAAACTTGTTGCATCTTACCCAAAAAGACTCATGACTGTATTAGATCAAAAGGGTGCTTCTACTAATACTGAGCAAAGGGTCTGAATACTTAGGGCCATGTGATATTTCAGTTTTTTTTTTAATAAATCTGCAAAAATGCAACAATTCTGTGTTTTTCTTCAATATGGGGTGCTGTGTGTACATTAATGAGGGAATAAAATTAACTTAAATGATTTTAGCAATGGCTGCAATATACAAAGAGTGAAAAATTTAAGGGGGTACTTTCCGTACCCACTGTATATACAAAATATTTAAAGCTTTTCACCATTTTTACAAACAAACAGTGTTAATCCCCCAGCCCCCCATGCAGCAACTCAAAACACCAGTTATTGTAGCCGTTAGTCCATCGGCCAAACCGATAGACGTTTTTTGCCGTATTATCGGTGATATGAGCATGTCGCCATAGATCAGATTGGCTGAATATGCAGACGACCGATTTGACTTTTTTTTTGACAAACATATAACGCATGATAAAATGCTTGACTGTCGAACTCTATGTAAAACAGTCAGGTTTAAAACAGAACGTACGTACATTATCGGGGAAAAAAAAATTACAACATGAGAATCCTAGGAGCAAAAAATATTTTCATAGCCCCATAGTCACATACAGTTTTTTGCATGCAAGAATGAAAATAGTAGGGGGTTGGAATCGAAAAAGCTATTCTAATTTCGGAATAAGATCAGATGTCTAAGGTCAGGAATTAAATTACTTGTTATAAAATTACATTTCGATTCTGCTTCTCGATTTCTGTATGCGCATTTATTGTGATTTCAAAAGATTCAACTGCAAGAAGACGAAATAGAACTCACTTCTGCACTCGCGCGCTGTTTTCTGTGCTGCGCACACACACAAAGCGCACGCACGAAAGCCGCCTCTTATATACGCGAACACTGGACTGAGCTCTCTTTCTCGCATTCTTACACATTCGAACGGACAAATACACACAGAATTATATCAAAAAATATCCCATAAATACAATCGGTTATGTCTTAAGTGAACGTAAAGCGTTGAGAAAGAAAACAAGGGTGTATTGGATCCGTGCATTGACAGCAGCCGCTGCCGCCAGTCATTAATGTTAATCAAAGAACAAAAGAAAAGAAAATCCCTCACTGATCTTGACTGAATCACTTTTGTAACCTCAGTTTATATTTTATTTGCCTGTTGTTCGGCGCTGACTACTGTAATGGCAACGTGCATCTGTGTATGCGATTATTATGGAGATGCGTTCCAATATAATTTATCCTTATTAAGGGTATAGGCCCATTCTATTTTGATCTGCAGTTTAATAAAATTTAAACAGAAAAAAAAAGACGAATAGTAGCACTGCATGTGTTTCTGAATATTTATTTAAACAGACTGTATAATGATGAAAAACCACAAACATGACAGGTATAATTAAAATACGCAAATTCCTTCAGCGCACATTTCAGTGCAATATTTTTACAGATTTTGTAAACCGTGTATACAATATAATTATGTTTAATTAAGCTGAGATATAACACTATAAATTCATAATTCAAATGGATGAAGACATTAGTAGGCTTCTCAGCTCACCCCTCAACATGCATGCGTTCGGAGTTTTGGCAGCCCAACACTGAATATTATATTGTGGCCGTGGTATTGGGATTAATAAAATAAAAATGATAACAATTTACAAGATAAAAAGAATTTAAATGACCCTTATTCGAATTAAATAACAGTTTCTCGAAAGAAGACCTTGGCCCCGACTAGTAGGCTACCAGAAAGGGGGAAAAAAAAACTTAATTTTTAATCCCTGCATGATTTTAGTCATACATGATAAATATCAAATATGTTATAGCTTGACTACAAGTTTAAAAACAACACTGCAATTGTTATAATTAAAGAAATTAAACTTACCATCATGAAATGTGTCTACACAGGCGATAATGCCAAAAAGAAAGGGAAACATCGGAAAATAGGCATATTTTATTCAAGACATTATTATGACATCAGCATGCATTTATCATTCTTACAATCACCGCCAGAATGTCCAACTTCACCATGATGAACTTGAAATTGGGTTCTATTATTTTTCCTCAAAGGTTCTCCTCACAAAACAAAATTCATTTCGAACACAAATTTGATAAGAACAGAGTGGGAATTATTAGCAACACCAAAATAACAGCTAAGCTAATGTTTTCTGTCAGTTTAAGCACAAACTAAGAAAAGTAAAAACCAAACTACTTTGTGGCAATAATTAATACCAAACTGAACATGGTGTGTGTTTATGGTGCATGTCGGCAGTGTAGTCTCGTCGGGGGCGGGGCGTGGTGGAGGTGGGGCTTAGGTAGACGGTATTATCGGATATCACGATATTTTTAAAGGCGATTATCGATAAGCTATGTTGACATATCGCCCCAGCCTTGCTGCACCTGGTGTTCATAAACTTTCATAACTGGTAAGTGTTTTTTCTTTTGAACTGGCCGAGCCTTAATGATTCTCTTTCTTTACATGTATTTGTTTACTGAACATTGCATGCAATCGTGAAATACAGCATATTTGTTTTTATTGGCTATTGGGTTGGGAAGAAAAGAAAAAAAAGATCCGGGTTCAGTCGGGTTCAGGCTCTCTAAATTAACTGTGCCACTTGGGTCGGGTAAGCGGGGTAAGAGATCTCAGGTGACGGGTCGTGTTCAGGCTTCAGTTTAAAGATCCGTGCAGACTCTTTGCTTAATGCGCGACCCAGTCAGTGTGTGTAGAGATGCGCGGAGGAGCCACACTTCAACCGAGTCCGCTACTTTCAAATTATCTGCCCAGCCCGCCACCCACCCGCACCTCTAGATTTGATCATACCATACAAGATTCTCAATTATTATGTTTTGCGTGATGATATGATGAATAGATGGTTAATTTTTAACAGCAGATTCAGTGATGTTAGAAACTATAGCTGATCTGCGCATCACGGCACGTGTCAGCGGCACATTAAAGCCTGTGTTACAGCCACCGGAGCTAATTGCGGCCACTCAGTCAATGCTGGTGTTTATACCGGCCGCACTGCGGCCCAGAACTCATGCTTATTTGACATGTGGTCAATACCATTGCGTGGCGTGCATCCGGTGTAGAATAGAACCCATTATAATCAGTTATGTTGTCTACACTGGATGCAGTAAATTGATGCCTCGTTCTATTTATGACGTGTTGACACAAATTTCAAATGATTTTCAACTGTCGCTTTGTCACGTCCTGTTGCGGCACAGACACAGTGTCAGCATAGTTTTTCAGTACAGTCAGTAATGTAGCAGATTGAGTTAGTTAGTATCTTTCTGCAGTCCAATAATAGACGGCAGTGCAGTGGTGGCTTAAATCTGTTGAATGGTGATTTAATGCTACATTTTCACCTAGTTGGAGAGACTCAATGCTAAGTAAATAAACAACAATGTCCCCATCGTTTACTCTCACAATCATAGGGCCCTATGATTTCCGCGATGCAGAAAACATGGACAGAATCGCGGAATCCAGTCATAAAAACAATTTACTGTATAACTCGGAATGTCACGGAATTTGTTTCTTATTTTGAGAATAAATAAAAAAACAGTGTCAGTACAGATATATACAGTGGTACGAGAAAGATTCCGACCCCTCTTAAATTTTTTCACTCCGGTTATATGCCAGCCATTGCTACAATCCTTTAAGTAAATTTTTTCCTCATTAATGTACACATATCACCCCATATTGACAGAAAAACACAGGATTGTGACATTTTTGCAAATTTATTAAAAACGAAAAACTGAAATATAACATGGTCCTAAAGTATTCAGACCCTTTGCTGTGACAATCATATATTTAACTCAGGTGCTGCTCCATTTCTTCTGATCATCATTGAGAGATGGTTCTTACACCTTCATTTGAGTCCAGCTGTGTTTGATTTATACTGATTGGACTTGATTAGGAAAGTCACACACCTGTTTATATAAGACCTTATAGCTCACAGTGCATGTCAGAGCAAATTATATTCATGAGGTCAAAGGAACTGCCTGAAAGAGCTCAGAGACAGAATTGTGGCAAGTCACAGATCTGGCCAAGGTTACAAAAAAATTCTGCTACACTTAAGGTTCCTAAGAGCACAGTGACCTCCATAATCCATAAATGGAAGACGTTTTGGGACGACCAGAACCCTTCCTAGAAACTGAGCTATCGGGGGAGAAGAGCCATCGGGGGAGAAGAGCCTTGGTGAGAGAGGTAAAGAAGAACCCAAAGATCAATGTGGCTGAGCTCCAGAGATGCAGTCGGGAGATGGGAGAAAGTTGTAGAAAGTCAACATCACTGCAGCCCTCCACCAGTCGGGGCTTTATGGCAGAGTGGCCCGACGGAAAGCCTCTCCTCAGTGCAAGACACATGAAAGCCAGCATGGAGTTGTGAGATGGTGAGAAATAAGATGCTCTGGTCTGATGAGAACTTTTTGGCATTAATTCTAAGCGATATGTGTGGAGAAAACCAGACACTGCTCATCACCTGTCCAATACAGTCCTAACAGTGAAGCATGGTGGTGGCAGCATCATGCTGTTTGTGGGGCGGGGGTTGTTATTGGGGTGTGTTGGTGTTCTTTTTGTTTGGGTTCTTTGTGTGTGTGTGTGGTGTTGTGTGCGTGGGGGGGTGGTTAGGTTGTTCGTGTGGGGTTGGGTGTGAGTGGCTGGTCTGTGGGCGGTGATTGGGGTTTGGTTGCTTTTGTTTTGCAGTGCTTAGGGAAGGAGGGGGATGACTGGTTGCAATTGAGGGAAAGATGAATGAGGCCAAGTACAGGATATCCTGGACGAAAACCTTCTATAGAGTGCTCAGGACCTCAGACTGGGCCGAGGGTTTTCCTTCCAACAAGACAATGACCCTAAGGACACAGCTAAAATAACAAAGGAGTGGTTTCACAACAGCTCTGTGACTGTTCTTGAATGGCCAGAGCCCTGACTTAAACCCAATGAGCATCTCTGGAGAGACCTAAAAAAATGGCTGTCCACCAACGTTTACAATCCAAACTGACAGAACTGGAGAGGATCTGCAAAAAGGAATGGCAGAGGATCCCCAAATCCAGGTGTGAAAAACTTGTTGCATCTTTACCAAAAAGACTCATGGCTGTATTAGAAAGTGTAAGATGTATCAAAAGGGTGCTTCTACTAAATACTGAGCAAAAGGGTCTGAATACTTAGGACCATGATATTTCAGTTTTTCTTTTTTAATTAAATCTGCAAAAATGTCAACAATTATGCGTTTTTCTGTCAATATGGGGTGCTCTTTGTACATTAATGAGGAAAAAAAATAAAATTAAATGATTTTAGCAAATGGCTGAAAAATAACAAAGAGTGAAAAATTTAAGAGAGTCTGAATACTTTCCGTACCCACTCTATATATATATATCTAGACGTCGCGGTGAATAACTTCAAACTGCAAAAGACTTATAATATTACAGGAATGTTCTGCATGTTCATTGATTACAGAAAATAACAACAACAGAATTGGTGAAAAAAAAGTAAAAAATATTCATTGGATAATGAGTATTTTTATGTAGAGTGTACATTTGAACAAGCTGTGCTTCCTGCATACACCTGCCCCTGTTGGTTTGGAATTAGCTTGCTTGTCCTACACAGTTACCCTGTTTAATTTCTTCAAGTTATATATATTTTGTTCTATTTGATATGTTATTCAAGTTATTTATAATAAGTGAAGCGAAGTTTACTGTTAAGTGCACTGATGTCAGATTCACTTTGAATAATAAAGTTTATTGTTAAATTGTTAAATCTACGTGTTAAATTGTTAAATTATAAGTGTTTGATCACCACATTTGAGTGATCATTGCAAAAAAAATTGTTTATGTATATATTTTCTGTTTATGTATATACTGTATTCTATGTACAGTACCAGTCAAAAGTTTGGACACGAATGGGAAGTGTGTCCAAACTTTTAACTATACAGTACGATAATATAGGCTGCATGATTTGCAAAAACTCACATTGCTGACATTTGTATTCGCTTATATATTGCCATATGAAAAAAAAATGCAGATGAATTCAATATAGCGATTTGGGGGAGAAAATAAAAGCAATGATTCGGGTGATTTTGAAGGCGAGTAATACAGCATAGGAAATAAATAATTACAGCATAGTAAATAACAGGAACAAAGATACAACATAAAAAGCAGTGATTGAGACTATCAGGTAAGTCGAACAGTATTCGGTACAGACATGTTAATAATCAAATGTTAAAATACACGCATAGTTTTTCACTAAAATAAATCTAACAAATCGTGTTAAAGCTAATAAAGGGATTTTTCTTGTGTTTGTTGTTGATAACATTAGGGAAACAGAAAATACAACGGAACATTAAACTGCTGTGTGTGATAACCAATATACTGTGCTCATAATTTTCATTCTCAGTTGTTTGCCTTCACCTAAGCCATAAGCATCTGTGTTTGCAAGGATACTTGCAGAGAACTGTATTTCAGGCACAAATAGACGCAGAAATTAACAGAAATCAGTGTTCACGTGCATCTGCTTGACTCTCACCGTGTCTACACCATGCGCGGCTGTGTGTGAGCAAAAGAAAAGAAAACAATCAGTAAAAATGAAATCAGTAAAATAAACATCGCGATCCTCGATGCGACTATCGTGAATGCGCACATCGAGATATCGATGCTGAAAGATACTGTGCAGGACCCAACATAATATAAACCTGTAAACATAAGAATAGTCTGCAGAATATAGATATCAGTATTGTTTATTCCTAAGTATCTGTATCGGTATCGGCCCCATAAAACCCATATCGGTCGGGCTCTACAAGTACATACACACCAGAAATCGGTCAATATTAAGACAAATGTACTAATACTGATACATAAAAAATAATAGTAAAATAAACTAATTAAAAAGCTAAATAAGTATAAATAAAACACCTTGAGTTTATCAATACCAACAATTACCCAGTTATAAAAAGAAAATGAAATGTTACACAGTGTTTGACATTATTGACAGGGAGTTAACTTCAGGAATCAGTGATCACCATCCAGATAATCAATGATGGACTTCCAAATCTTTAAAGATTTATTTGGTTTATGTGCTAATTAGATTAAATTTTTCAAGTCATATAAAACGGTTCCTTTAATGTGCGATGGGTAGGCTAATGGTATTTTTTGTTAGCTTGTAAGGGCGTCGTGGAGTGTCGTTGGTGTTTGGACTGTATGCAAAACCCAAGTAATGGGTCGGTGGGGTGTGTGTGGGTGTTGTGTATACAAGATATATATATAATTAATTATTTTTTTATAAATAAGCACAGTTACAGCTGAACTTGATAGCTAGTGATTACCATGCATTTTCTTCGAATGGAAAAGAGCAACTTTGACATTTTGCCGAACTCCTTTTGTGTTCAATTAGGGAAAAGTTGAGTTTTGTGTGACAAGAGGGTGGGTAGGTGGTGAAAGACTTTTCATTTAATGTTAAATGACCTGTCAGAGGTTAAACTCGATTGGACTTGCCAAACGTAGACATTGCAATATATGTATTCTGACAGATTTTGAGACAAACACTTTTACCAACAGTAATTGTGGCAACATTACTGTTCAAAAGTTTGGGGTCGGGATGTTACGAAGTCGCTTATGCTCACCAAAGGCTTCATTTATTTGATCAAAAATACAGTAAAACAGTAATGTTGTGAAATAGTATTACTGCAATCTAAAATAACTGTTTTAGATTGTTGTGAAATAGTATTACTGCAATCTAAAATAACTGTTTTATATGTTAATATATATATGTGACCCTGGACCACAAAACCAGTCATAAGAGTCAACTGAAAGCTGAATAAATATGCTTTCCATTGATGTATGGTTTGTTAGGATAAGACTGTATTTGGCCGAGATACAACTATTTGAAAATCTGGAATCTGGGGGTGCAAAAAAATCAAAATATTGTGAAAATTGCCTTTAAAGTTGTCCAAATGAAGTTCTTCGAAATGCATATTATTAATCAAAATTTCGGTTTTTATATATTTATGGTAGGAAATTTGCTAAATATCTTCATGGAATATGATCTTGACTTACTATCCTAATGATTTTTGGCATATAAGAAAAATCTATAATGTTGACGCATACAATGTATTGTTGGCTATTGCTACAAATATAGCCCAGCGACTTATGACTGGTTTTGTGGTCCAGGGTCACATATTTTAGTGTAGTTTATTATTAATTAATTCTAAATGTACATGTAATTCTAATAAACTAAATTTAGTTTTATAATGTAGTCTTCAGTGTCACATGATCCTTAAAAAAAATGCTGATTTAGTGTGTAAGAAACATTTAATATATTGTCAATGTTGAAAGCATTTTATATATGTCTAATTTTTTTGTGGAAACCATGGTCCTTTTCCCCCAAGGATTCTTCAATGAATAGACATTTCAAAAGAATATATATACAGTATATTTTAAACAATGTAAAATTCTTTACTGTCACTTTTGTCTTTGAGTTTTAATTCTTTAAAAAATCCCTTTGAACACTGGTGTAATTATCAAAAGTACTTTTTCTTTCTTCTTGGAAATTTTAAATCAAAGTCAAAGTTACATTTAATATTTCATAATATGCATTAATATATTTTACATTAACGTTTGACTAGCCCATGCTATACTTTCATCTCCAAGGCAGCTTTCAGACACCTTCTCATCTTGACGTGTCCATAGTGCCTTTGTCTAAGATTGAGTCTTAACCACAGGTAGATATAAGCTGCTCTGCTGGGATCTGGAAGTGAATGATCCTCTCCAGTTGGGCATCCCCTAGACATGAATGCTAAAAAGCTAGAAGTCCTATTATGAGAAATGACCCCTACTGCTCAGGAAATATTCCTGAAACATCTTATGTCGCTTTTCCACTGCATGGTACGGCTCGGTACGGTTCAATTTTGGGGAGTTTTCCACTGGGTACAGTACCTAGTACCTGGTACTTTTTTAGTACCACCTCGGTTGAGGTTTCAAGTGAACCATACCATTACCAAAACATGACGTGTAAATTCTGCTGATCACGGATTGGCCATAGAGAATCGTCACTACCTGCGTCACTGAACTTGCGACACAAACACAACAGAACCGCTATATTTAAATCAGCACAGCCAGCGAAGGATCGAACGCAACTGTTTTGAACAAACGCACCTTTTTTAACAACCAAAAAGTGGCTTTTTTGTTGTCTGTTGAGGAAGTACAGACGTTCCTCTCGTTGATAGCAGAGGAGCGGATCGAGCAAGAGCTTGATGGGGCGATGTGGAATGAAAAAGTTTTTTTTAGGAGTCGTGGTAGTAGTAACTATAACGACATGTGAATAATCCCGCCCACTCTAAAGCGGTACTGAACTGCAGTGGAAACGCGAGCCGAGTCGTACCACGCTTTGGAAAAGCGCCATTAGAAAGACAAGATGATAGCTTTGTATGAATAAAGTTATTGGTATGAATTAAACTTATAAAGTTAAGTGGGTTTACTGTGGAGATGAGAAAATCACAGATACTGAGACGTTTGTATTAGCTAGCTTCAATTATATTTTATTTTTTATTTTTTGTGAGGTGGCCTTTGCCTGACCTTTTCTTTCCTCTGCATGGCCTAGCAGGATAGAACACCATTTCAATCCCATATAACGAAAAATTGATCTTTCTAAAAGATGACAAATGGTTGGGGACTTGTCATGACATGCTTTTAACAAGTTGTTTATCAATTTGAATGCAAGTCACTCATATTAGATTATAAGGGATTATAAAGGCCAAACAAATATCTGATTCACAGTGTGAAAGATCAAAACCTTTCATCTTAATTTTAGTAAAATGTGCATTATAGACATGCTCTCAACGCAAAGGTTGCACCAAAAAGTAGGCAACTTAAGAGTAGTTCACCATAAAATTACAGTTGTCATAATTTACTCAAGTCATGTCATTTTAAACGAAATAAATTCGTTCAATGAATGTCTGTTGCATCCAATGATTTGACTTTCATTATATAGACAAAAACACTTTTCAGGCTTTTTTCAAATGATCTTTTTGTGTTTTATAGTGTGCTGAAACATAATATACCTTTTTTTGTTTAGCTCTAGTTAGACCTGGTGCGATAAAACGGTATCTATATTTATCGACGGTACACCTTCTTCGATATCAATATAAAAAAAATGTTCAATATTAATAGCACACGATATAGGCACGTGAGAGTGACGCAAACAGCACACACAAGCACGAACACGTGCTGTGCCTGCCTGTGATGAGGAGATTGTGAATAAAGAATGAATATTAGTCGAATTTAAAATAAACATTTGCAATTAAATGTTAGGTGTGCATCAGGGAGCGTCACCAGTGGCGCGCGAGATGTGGTGATGTAAGTGACGTTGTTGCATTTTAATAGGCTTGTTTGAGATGCGCTTCGCCTCGCCTGAAATGTAGGTGAGAGCAGGCGGCTGCAGTGAGGGGAGGAGTGAAATAAGCGCAGTCAAGACGGACAGCTCTGACTTCTCGAAGTGGAACAGATACCAACGAGATCAAAGGCAGATATAGCGTTATTCACACTCACGTGCTGTGTTGCTAATAAACATGATATAATTTCAGTTCTGTTTCTTTTATATGAAAATAAATATGATGAACAAGACAATCAAAGTGCTTGCTATTTAATTCTATACGAAAGGTGCATTTATCATAAATTTTTACTTTAATACAAACATGTATTTTAGATTTGTATAGATATATGACAGGGATGGGCAACTGGCAGCCCCCAGTGTCTTTTAGTACGGCCCGCTGGATCGTATTAAACTCGGATGATCAATTTTAAAACATCTGAAAAGCAAGTCACGTAAAGATTGCTTTCAGTTATATATGTATGAATTAGGGATGCACAGATACCACTTTTTCCAGTACTCGCTCGACACCGATACTTTTTTTTTTTTGGTACTTGCCGATACAGAGTACTGATACCAATATTTTCATTGCATTTGTAAAATTTTTTAAATATTGGGTACAGAAACCAAAAGAGTATATACTTTTTACAAAATTATAATCGCAACACTTTTATTTTTGCCCCCATTTTTCATGAGCTGAACTCAAAGATCTAAGACTTTTTCTATGTACACAAAAGGCCTATTTCTCTCAAATATTGTTCACAAATCTGTCTAAATCTGTGTTAGTGAGCACTTTCCTTTGCCGAGATAATCCATCCAACACACAGGTGTGGCATATCAAGATGCTGATTAAGACAGCATGATTATTGCACAGGTGTGCATTAGGCTGGCCACAATTAAAAGGCCACTCTAAAATGTGCAGTTTTATCACACAGCACAAGGCCACAGATGTCGCAAGTTTTGAGGGGGCGTGCAATTGGCATGCTGACTGCAGGAATGTCCACCAGAGCTGTTGCCCATGAATTGAATGTTCATTTCTCTACCATAAGCCGTCTCCAAAGGCGTTTCAGAGAATTTGGTTGTACATCCAACCGGCCTCACAACCGCAGACCATTTGTAACCACACCAGCCCAGGACCTCCTCATCCTGCATCTTCACCTCCAAGATCGTCTGAAACCAACCACCCGGACAGCTGCAGCAACAATCGGTCTGCATAACCAAAGAATTTCTGCACAAACTTGTCAGAAACCGTCTCAGGGAAGCTCATCTGCATGCTCGTCGTTCTCATTGGGGTCTCGACCTGACTGCATTTCGTCGTCGTAACTGACTTGAGTGGGTAAATGCTCACATTTGATGGCGTCTGGCAATTTGGAGAGGTGTTCTCTTCACGGATAAATCACGGTTTTCACTGTACGGGGCGGATGGCAGACAGCGTGTATGGCGTCGAGTGGGTGAGCAGTTTGCTGATGTCAACGGTGTGGATCGAGTGGCCCATGGTGGCGGTGGGTTATGGTATGGGCATGCGTATGTCATGGACAACGAACACAGGTGCATTTTAATTAATGGCATTTTGAAGCCAGATTTTTGTATAATGGTACGCGATTTTCCGTAGGTTGCCCATTGTTGTGCCATCATCCACGACTCACCTAATTGTTTGCTTAGTATTTTTAGGATATCGTCACTTTGTTGGCCCTTGTTGCAAGATCTGTTGACACTTCTGGAAGCGTGAAAACTCCCAGTTCTGCATGGCAGGCATAATCACTGACATATCACCAATTGAGCAGTTGGGATGCTTGGATCGGGTATACGACAGCGTGTTCCAGTGATGCCATATCAGCAACTTCACAAGCCATGAGAGGAAGGGTGGACAACAAGTCCACCAGGCCACAATCACAACCGATCAACTCGATGACGAGCGTGTTGCACTGCGTGAGGCAAATGGGTTGTTTACTCTCAGCTCTGACGGGTGTTCGGACCCCCCAAGTATCAGATTTTTAAAACTGAACATTTTTAGAGTGGCTTTTATTGTGGCCCGCTTGTTATATTTTTTTTTTTTAGATATTGAGTGGCACACCTGTGCAACAATCTGCTGTCATAATCAGCATTCTGATATGCCCACCTGTGAGGTGGATGGATTATATCGGCAAAGGAGAAGTTCTCACTAACACATATTTAGACAGATTTTTGAACAATATTTGAGAGAAATAGGCCCTTTGTGTACATAAAAAAAGTCTTAGACCTTTGAGTTCAGCTCATGAAAAATGGGGGCAAAAACAAAAGTGTTGCGTTTATAATTTTGTTCAGTATATTGATTTTATCAGTTAGTTTAGCCTAATGCACGTTTTTTTATAGACTTATTTCCTTGCATTGACAAATTAAATGTGCTGCATTATTTTGCTCATTTCGCCCTCCTGTGGCTTCGGGAGACAATTAGACCTATACAATAAAGACCTATTTAATCTGCATATACAACATTAGAAATTAGATATTGTTTAAATTTGATTGTGTTCGTTAAAACAAAGAATATAGTTTTTGTTTGTCTCAATAAATTGTGCTAATTATAAATACAGTGGTTAAATAAATAAAAAAATCTATTGCTTTTTGTTTTAAAAAAAGGTTCTAGATAACTAATATAATATATATAAGTTATTAATTATCGATACCGAAAGATATGAAACATTATATCGTTGATACATTTTTTAGCTATATCGCCCAGCCCTAGCTCCAGTAATGCCGCTTTAAGGAGAATACCCTTTGCTTGGGACAGGGCTCATATTGGAACCCTTTTAAATGTACATATACTTTGTGTCAGTCATCTAAGTTTTTCTGACCTCATGTGTTAAATTCTGGGAGCAGTTGTGTATATCAGTGAGAAAGTAAGGATTCTGTGATCTGGTGTTGAGGAAGAATGCAAAGATGGTTGCAAAGATTGCATCGATTTGTGCTATTTTATTAGCGGGTGTGAGCAGATATCTTATAGGTGTGAAAAGCAAGAGCATGTATAATGTCCCTCATGGCAAAACTGTAAATTCTGATAAATGATTAAAGGAAAAAAACATTATTTAATGTGTGGGAATTGGGTGACCCGATAAGCGTGATATAAAACAATCAAGCCATGTTGCCTGGTGGTTATTTCACTTGCTATTCTGAGGAGAAATGAGTAGATGTAGTTCTTTATTTAATATTTACCATTATTCCAAATACGGTGATGGGTCAGGTTACTACATAGCCCTCCTCAATCAAACTAAAGCTAAGAGTAATTACTGGGACAAATGGTGCCATGACTGTAACTGGGACAGGGGACATGGACCGTAAAATTAAAACTGTCCCAATTTTATTGGACTGTCTGGTCAACTGGTCTTGTGTAGCCAAAGTTTCCACTATCAACACCGTATGGTCCAGTTTTCATATTCTGTCCAAGAAAGAATCTGATTGGCATTAAAATAAAACAACCACAGTCTTTTATGTGCTGTTTAAAGATGGATTCATCTGGGATTTCTGTCTGTCCTGCATATGATTGTTGTCATCCTGTGATTTTACAAAAAGCAAGAAAAAAATAATCAATGATTAAATATTTAAAAATAAAAATAGACATGAAAAAAAAATCTGCATAAAGCTATGTTGCAAAAACTGCCATTAGATCAATATACTTTGAAGCTAATTATCTTCAGATGAGAGATGAGGGTGTCAAAGCCAGTGATAGTTGTTAATATTGATGTTGCATTGCCAAGTAGGGCTGTTTCTAGGAGTTCTGGTGGCTTGAGAAAGCATTTCCAATTAAATTTTTGGGGTGTTTTTGAATGCAGTGGAAAGCCGGTACAAGCGTGACAACTTTGTGAGCATCAGCAACTTATTGTGTTTAGCTTTTGTCATATACAGCATTTTTTGAGTTACACCACCATGGAATGTGCCCCATGTTGCTGTGTTGTTGCTCACTGTCAGATTGAAATGGCTGATCTGCTTCACAACTGTTTCACTATGCAGCTTTTCTGCTAAGATAACATTTTAAGGTCCCCATATGATAGTCAACCGAAAAGGTCATCGTTATCATACAATAAGTGCAATAAAGCTTACCAAGTCTACTGAAATAAGCAAAGCCTGATGGGAAAGGAGAAAAATCTAAACCCACACTCAGTCACACTGCTGGAGGAAATATGCTCTAGTTTTTTTTGTCCATTTTCTGAGTTCTCTTTTAAATGGTAATACATGAGAGAGACACGGAATGCCATCAGAACATGTCTTTTAACTGCATACCAGCAGTGTTTGATTCTCTTTGGGCTTTATCTTCCCTTTTAACTGCTGCCAAACAACCAGAAAGCCCAAGAGAGGGCCAGGCACGTCTGCCTCTGGCTCCAGATTTGGATACACACACTCCACATTCTAAGAAGCTGTGAGTTGCTTCCCAGATATTAATGCATATAGGACCATAAATCTGATATATTCTTTCTAGGACTATAAGTAAATTAATTACATGATATTCTGATTGATTAATCAATTTAATCTGCAATTTAGAATGGCAAGGCAAGTTTATTTATATAGCACATTTCATACACAATGGTAATTCAAAGTGCTTTACATAAAAGAAAAGAAAATAATAATAAAAAAATAATCACAACAATAAAACAAGGAATTTAAAACTTTGAAAATGATAAAAAAAATGTATTTAATAGGTTTAAAATTAATTTAAAACAGTTAAGAATAGAAATGATTATTCATAAAATATAGTGCAGTCAGTTCGGACATTGCACAGTGCTCATTCAATAAATGCAAAGCTAAACAGATGAGTTTTGAGTCTGCATTTAAATGTGACTAATGTTTTAGCACATCTGATCTCTGGGAAGATGTTAGGTCACCCTGCTTCAAAATCTGGGTATCATCTGCATAGCTGTGATAGGCAATTTGGTTCTTTCTCATTATTTGACTTTGTGGGAGCATATACAGGCTAAACAAGAGCGGTGCAAGAATTGAGCCTAGTGGGACTCCGCATGTCATGGACGTCAACTTAGACTTATGCTCTCCTATACTCAAATAATAACCTCTCCCTTCTAAGTATGACCATTTGATTACCATCCCAGAAAGCCCGACACAGTTTTCCAGTCTCTCTAGAAGTATACTATGATCGACAGTGTCAAACGCAGCAATGAGATCTAGATGTACCAGCACTGATATTTTGCCAGAATAAGAATTAAAGTGAATATAATTTATTATCTTAATGAGCACTGTCTCTGTGCTGTGATGCGGTCGGAAACCAGATTGAAAATCGTCCAGGTATCCATTTGAGTTTAAGTAGTAGTAAAGCTGATTAAAAACTACCTTTTCAATAAACTTGCCTATAAAAGGAAGATTTGATATAGGTCTATAGTTGCTCAATATGGTTTTATCAAGATTTCTCTTTCACATAGGGTTTACACAACTGCATTTTCAGGGATTGGACATAGGTCCAGAAGAAGTGAGGCGTCACACTTCTAGGATCGCTTCCAACAGTTAAAAACTATGTCGGAGGTGGGTCAAGATAGCAGGTTGATGTTAAGGTGCTGATAGTTCTCCAAAATTTTGCTAGCATTTCTTCAAAAAGCAGCCATAGTATCTGCTTTGAATATTGCTGTCAAATCTGTTCTGACATTGCATCTTAGGGATGGCCAATCGCTACTGGTATTATGATTTCTAGAAAAGACGGCCGCCCCATATTGCATTGCTGCGGAGGAGTATTTCATGGCACCTTCTGACTTGGGGGGGGGGGGGGGTTTGTTAGTCTCTCAACAGTAGCAAAAATAGTGTGATTGTTGTTTAAGTTACTGTTTATAAGGTGTGAGAAGAATGACTGTCTAGCTTTGCCTAGTTCTACATTGAAAGCACGAAGGCTGTCTTTATAGATGCGATAGTGAATTCAGTTTGTCTTCAGAAACATCCGCTCACGTTTCTGCATTGTCTTGTCATACTCTGAACTGCTGTTGATTTTTCTCCAAGCTGATTTCTGTCTTCCAGACTTCTTACTGACTTTTATAGGAGCAATATAATCAATAACATTCTTAACTTTTGAGTCAAAGGAATCAAGGAGAAGATCAACAGAATCTGCAGAAATGCTTTGTGTTAAAGATATAGCCTCCATAAATAACACACTAGTGTTTTCATTAATGCATCTCCTTCTGACAGAGACAGATCTAGATTCAATGGTAGCAGAGATCAATATATCAAAGAAAATACAGACGTGATCAGATAGTGCTATGTCCTTAATAACAATGGATGAAATGTTTAAACCTCTACTGATAATTCAATCTAGAGTATGTCCACGATTGTGTGTGGGTTCATGCACATGCTGAATCAGGTCTCAAACGCTGTTTAAACCGTTATAATGATTTTGTAGTTGTTTCTATC
Source organism: Sinocyclocheilus anophthalmus (assembly GCA_018155175.1). Classification (NCBI taxonomy): domain Eukaryota; kingdom Metazoa; phylum Chordata; class Actinopteri; order Cypriniformes; family Cyprinidae; genus Sinocyclocheilus; species Sinocyclocheilus anophthalmus. The sequence goes on along the minus strand of JADLZN010002734.1, from coordinate 84,072 downwards.
TATTATAGCATATTAAAATCCCTGCAATAGCACAAACAGTCAAACTCTGAGGAAATATGCTGCATTTCTGTGAACAGTTCTGTTCAACAAAGGCTGGAGAGTATTTGGAGGCCTGTAAATAATGATAAAACAGAATGCATGGAGCACCTTTCAGCACAATCCCTAGATATGCAAAAGACAAGTACTGACCAAATGACCCTTGCTTGCATTGATAGACATCTTTAATTAGAGCAGCTACACCTCCACCTCTCCTAACAGTCCTGCAGACACTTGTAAGGGAAACAGGTCAATTTAGCTCAAAGGGAATCATTTAAGGTTTTATAGGAAATTTGGACAGAATCACTGTTTTACGGATGATCATTGAGTCGGCCAGCGATTCATTGAATGAGCCGTATAACATAAACTCTGCAATGGATATTAAAATCCAAAAAAATAGTGAAAACACTATTAATTAGCACAATAACAAGATCGGCAGTTTAAGACATTAAATTGTAAGCACAAAAAACAAGATACTTCTCTTTTCAATATAAATAAGGCTTTATTGGATAAATCTAAGACATATAAACTAATCTAGCACATGAACACACGCATTCACACATTCACACAAGTTGCAGAAAGCGAGAAAGTAAGGAAAGAATGAGTTTAAGGAAATGAAAATGTGAAATCCCAAGTTTACAGCAATATGTGAAAATGCATAGACCTGAACAACCATCAATCACTTAACCCTTTAGGCGCCAGGGTTTTTTTGGAAAAATGCTGGATTTTGACATTAAGATTTCAAAAGCTTGTGGCTTGAAAGGGCTTATAGATAGAGATCTACTGTAAATTTGAAAAATTTTGGGCATGACCGAAAGTTTATGTGGTGTAAATATACTCGTCTAGTTTGCATATTATGATGTCATCAGGGGGCGGCCCTCCTGAATGTCATAATATTCAGGAAATAATAGATATTGAATTGATGTTTGAACCTATTTGTTTTTTTGTCTTTTTATCCTCATTACAAATTATCAGAAAAGAGGAAACCAACAATAAAACAGGAGAAAGTACTAAATTATTACTATATTACAATACTATATAGTAATAAAACGCATGTGAACAGTAGCCTACTTTTTGATCAGTTCATCAGTAATTTTCAGGAAATAATAGATATTGAATGGTGGTTTGAACTTCTTGCCTGTCTTTTTTTTTTTTTATCCTCGTTCCAAATTATCAGAAAGAGGAAAAACCAAACAATTAAAAACAGTGAGGAAGAAAGTACTAAATTATTACTATATTACTATACTATATAGTAGTAAAACGCATGTGAACAGTAGCCTACTTTTTGATCATTTCATCAGTAATATTCAGGAAATAATAGATATTGCCCTGCCACCCCCATCCCCATTGGGCAAAGGGTCGAAATCATCACTCGGTTGTGCTTCGTGAACACTCTCGCCTTGTACGGCGGCACCATTGCGCTGCAAAGATGTACCGGGAGAAGCGCGATTATTAGACGACCGATCGTCATTTCCAAAAGGCAAAAATTCCCCTTCAGAGTCAGAATCGGCGAATAAAATTTGCAACACATCCTCACGATACAACTTTTTACCAGCCATTTGGCGATTTTCTCTCACAAAACTCACAGCTTACCCGCACGCTATGAACTGAACTGCTTCCGCATCAATGACACGATAGCTCACTTGCTCTGCTATTTCCTCGAAAACTTTTAATAGGAATGTGACGTAATTTTGGTCTAGAATCGAAGTACTAAATGTCTGCCATCTAGTGGTAGGGAATACAAATGAGATATTACACCATATTAGGAACTACAGTCTATTTGATTAAGTATGACGTCTTGTCGCAATTTTGCGACTTTGGCGCTAAGAGGGTTAATTAACCCTCGCATTGAGTTCCTCAATGAGGTTAAAGTTTATATTAAATGCACCAGTTCAGTAGAATCTGGAGTACTTGCGTTTCTGTGATGCCGGGTTCCCTTTCTTGTCTGGTTGCTGAAACGGGTTTCCCGAGGTTGCTGATTGGCTGGAAGTTCAGTCTTGTGAAGCCAGTGGTTGGGCGTTGGCTGACGGTGTGGAGTTGTGGGCTGGTTGAAGTTTTAGACGGCACTCGAGGTCGGACTCGAGACACGGCGTTAGGCAAAACTTAACTCAGAACACAAAACTCTCAATGGAAAATAAAATAAACTAAAGTAAAGAAATAGAAGTAAAGTTTGACGAGACCAGGTGGCGTTCCTCCTCATGGTTTCAGAGGAGCTGGCGTTTAAGCCAGAGCACGCTCAAAACTAAAGAAGCATGATTAAAAGCATAGAGTTAAAAAAGAGAGAGATTTGATGGTGTCCTGAGTATTTAAACTGGGCTTTTGGCCACATCCCAAATGGTGTTTTGACCAATTAGATATTGTCTTTGCTGGGGGTGTTGTATATTTCTCCTCCCAATTCATAAATCAAATGTTATCTTATCAGTTACATGGTCCGAGTTTTTCCCGCTCTTGTAGAGTATAATTTTGGACATGATTTCTTATAACAAGAATATGATACATTTGACAAAGAATTGATTGGAAGAAACGTTTCAAGCAAGGAGATTCAAACACACACATACTAAACATAAATAGCAATTCTTAAACTATTCAATAGTTATTCAAAATACATACACAATAAATGATTAAGATCTGATAGTCACACATGTGGGTTACATACATAATATGGAGTTATGCATAGAAATGATTAGTTGCTCACAAGTCCTTTTAGTGTCATTTAGGTGCATGGAAAGGCAGTTTCTGTGCCATTCTGTTAACAAGGAGTGTTCTAGGAGACGAGAGAAAGTTAAGAGGTCTGTAAGGAATTTCAGTCTGTTCTTTGTCTTCTAGGTGGGGGAAAGTCAATCCACAGAGCTCGTGATCGTGATTACTATCACTGATTTACATGTGCATCTCTTTGACCATTAATCTAGCTTACTTGCCCTAAAATTGACAATCTCTTTCCTGAGTTGTTATGATCAGTGTGTTCTTTTTGTGTTAATGTTGAAAGCTGTTCTGTGAAAGAGTTGGTTAGGCTTGCTTCAGACTGGCTAGTGCTAGGATCTGATTTATGAACATCCTGTTGTCTTCTGCCTTTCTGTGGAATTCAACGTCTCATGTTTCAACCATGTTCTTGACCAAATCTTAGATTGTCTGATACCCTACACACTCATGAAAGTACATTTACATTTACATTTAGTCATTTAGCAGACACTTTTATCCAAAGCGACAAATGAGGACAATAGAAGCAATCAAAAAAAACAAAAGGTCAATTATATGCAAGTGCTGTGACAAGTCTCGTTTAGCCTAATGCAGTACACGTAGCAAGATGTGTATATATAGATGTTGAACCAAAAACAATGATAACAGCTCTGTGATATGTGTCGGGTCCCCGCTATAGTAGCAGCAACATTCACAAATGTTTACAGAATAAGCGGGAACCCAGTGTGCCTGTAGCGTTCTCTATTTCTGTTTTATCACGTTATAGAAAGTCTAAGGCCTTCTCAAGCCATATGGGTGACTCATCTAATCTGTGGCCTGTTATGCATCAAACTAATATTGCTGTTGAGACAAAATGCACTGCCATCAAGTTAGTGTTTGGAAACCATTAGCTCACTAAAAACAATAACATCAATCAATCAAATGACTTAACCAAAACAACCTGATTTTATGTTCTAAAACGAAAACATGGCTAGAGAAGATGCAGTGCAACCAGTCCGCAATGAAACAGCCCTCCTACCTTAAGTTTTTTTTTAAACACTAGATTTCTATTTTTATATTATCTCTAATGTTTTCTTTGTGTGTGTGTGGTATAAGTATATATTAGGGCTGCACGAGAAATCGCATGCGATATTTAACGCGCATCTTGTCCGAAAGCCGGTTCTGTAATCAGCGTTAAATCTCCATCACCTGCGGGCTTTCAAATTGAGCAGCATTAACTACACAGAGGCGTTGTTCACTGACGTTGTGCAGGGCCGGAGAGCTCTCAAAGTGAGGAGGATGAGCTGGGCGCCACAGGCTCTGGTGTTTCGGTGGCTGAAAATATGTTGTCCTGGCTTCCTGGGCTGTTTCCAGAACGTCTTCCTTGGGTGCTGGTCTTGGAGTGTTCTGATACGCACAGTCTGGTCTGGAGAGCTCTGTGGGCAGGGCTCAGCGGGCTAGTTTTCATGACTGAGCTACGAAAAAACTAGAAAAAAAAGTAATGTTCAAATGATAATGGGTAGACAAAGGCCTGTAAAAAAAGTTCTGTGGTGGTATGATTGTTTGTTGTTTTTTTATGATCATTTATCAGCGAATGCCATCTAGATTTTTGATCAGTAAAGAAATTTATCATATTACTAGTCTAATTTTCGATTAAATTCTGTCCTTTTGAACTTTCTATTCATCAAAGAGTCTTGAAAAATGTATAACTGTTTCCTTAAAAATATTAAGCAGCAAAACTGTTTAAAAAAATTATAAGCAATTTTTTTGAGCATACAGTCAGCATAGAATGACCATGTGACACTCCAGCCGGGAGTAATGGCTGCAGAAAATCCAGCTTTGTCATCACAGGATTAAATTAATTAAAAATAATTAAAGTAGAAAAGTATTATTTAAAATTGTAATAATATTTCACAATATTACCACTTTTATAATGGACCCTTGGTGAGCATATTAGACTTTACCAACCCCAAACATTTTACTTTTTTTTCTTGTTTTTTTGTAGCTCATGTCCATAAGTTAATTTTAATGAAGACATAATCCATCATTCTGTCACCTTTCACTCCTATCTCACACCTTGCCACACTGAAAGGTACAGTAGATGCAGCAATGGCAGCAGTATTATTGGACCAACTTGTTATTTTTTTATACTTGGTTTGTCAGTGCAAATAGTACGAAGCCACTGTTCTTTGCAGCTGAAAGCTTAATGCTTTGTTCTTTTATAGCTTTAGTTATGGTTCACAATAGGCCATTTTGTATTTTTCTGTCATCTGCTGTGTGCAAGTGTTCAAGCTTTATTTAGCATACACTTTAAATCTGAAGTGTGTAATTTTTTCTATGTTAAAGTACTTCCTCCTATCCTGGCGTGATATGCAGAGACAACCATTTGTTGACTGCTAGTGCCAATTTTTTTTTTTTTTAGTATCCCAATCAACCCGACATAGAATAACTCAACCAATAGCATGAGATTTAAGGCAGGACTATCCATTTGGACAACTAATGAAAGATAAGGAGAGGAATTTGTGGGAACCCATTTTTGATTGGTTTTGCTATGGTGCAGAAATTTCATATCTAACATCTAAGGATGTATTCTTAGATGTTGCCTTCCAAGAACACATCAAAGCTTGACCAATCAAAGACAACCCCGACCACCTACATAGTCATGTAACATATGCTTCACCCGGTCCGTTTCAGTCTCTCAGAGCGTGACTCGCTGATCTCAAAGCTGATCCATTTGCCACCATGGGCCTGCCAGTCTCCTCCACAATTACAGTTCTGCTCTCTGACAGTCGCTGCATACCACCCTCTAGGCATCTGACAACCTGCTTCCTCCCACACATACATTTATAGCCCTGTCACCAAAGAACGCCGTGTAATGTGGAATATGCTTTTCCTCATTGCAGCACCGATTCCTGCCCTGTGTTACGCCATATTTCTTTGTTCTACAGACTCGTTGCACACTCGAGAGATTAGGCCGGTAGAAGACGGTCACTCGATTGATGCTGCTGTTCCCGTAAATCATGCTAATCTAGAACTGGCTTTACCCGATTGCTGTTATTCCACAATATGAATCTTTCATGTGCTCATCAGATGTCAGTCCTCTGTTGCTTGATGTGTTTTTTTTTTTTTTTTTTTTGGTTTGGGGGGAGGTGGAGGATTCAAACTTACACAATTCTGTGCAGAAAACTTGGCTTGTTAAAGGAAGAAATGAGAGAAGAGACGCAACACTAAACATAATCCGCTCAAAATCTGGCAAGACTGTTTATTTCATCCTGGAAAAGATTTATTTGATCGAACACCTATATATTGATCTGGTCATCTAGTTATATTGATATTTTTGGTGTCTGTCCAAATTGAAAAGCAGATATACAGCCAAGAAGTTTTCCAAATATTGTTAAATGAATAAAGCAGAATAAGTGTGACCCAAAAGCCTGAGGCCAAATTGAAAATCTCAGAATAAAAATTTAGAACATAGGGATAAACATATAAAATATGTAAGTAAATATGAGATTCTGTGATGTTTATGGGTCATAATCAAATTTGTGAGATTGTGTTTCTCAAAAAAGTCAAATCTAATACCGGTTTTGGGTTGATAAGAATTTTTAAAACGTTTTTGAAAGAAGCCTCTTATGCTCATCAAGGCTGCAATTATACATTTTCAAAAATACAGTAAAAACAGTAATAATGTGAAATATTATCACAATTTAAAATAAAAATGTAATTAATTCAGGTGATGGCAAAGCTGAATTCTCTGAAGCCATTATTCCAGTCTTTAGTTGTCACATGATCCTTCAGAAAAGAGTATGCTGATTTGGTGCTCAAGAACCCTTTCCTATTATTATCATAGTTGAAAATGATTGTACTGCGTACCATTTTTTTAACTTAATATTACCAATATTATTATTCATTTGTTTAAAAAAATTGTACTGACTCCAAACTTCTGGACAGTATTGTACTATTCACATAATTCTGCAAGTCAACTTGACACTATATATGCGTAGCATTATAACTCATTTTAGCCAAACAGAAACTTGAGAACTGAGGTTGGGGAAGTTCCTGATAAGCAGCAGTATTTGATGGGGCTTTGCAAGGCTCTGGGTGTGCAGTCAGTTGGATCTGGTGATGGCAGCCTGCAGTGCAATACATTTACTACAGTAGATAGAGGATTACTTCCACAAAGCCTTAGCCAATCACTGGCCTGTGTTGCTGAGTGTCTGTTACCTTTTGCCACTGATTTGGAACCAGTTTTTCTGCTCTTCTTATTATATTTACGGTTAAAATGATATTGGGAACGGGCCGTATGACTGCAGGTGAAATGAAGAATGAATCGCTCGTACTCTGAATGACTCACTGATTGCCAAAGTGCATCTTCGGGGTCTTCATTCATTTTCCATTTCCTCTGGGGCACTGAAAGGCCATTACATTAGAGTTCATGTTCATCTAATTCTCCAGAATGGTAAACAGATTTTGCTGTACAGAATGGACAAACTGAAAAACTTAAGAATTAACTCAGGTTCTACGTTTACGCAAAATTGCTTAATAAAGGTTCGATAATAGCGGTATTAGAAATTGGACTGTCAGTTGATTTAAAATATTTAATCTGCATTGTTTTTTTTCTAAGACAAAAACAAAATACTTTGCATGGATGACATTTACAACAGACTATATGTGAGTATGGAGACGGAGACACAGTAGTTCTCTTAAAATACACAGTCTGTATTCCTCTTGCTTTAAAATGCACAGAAAATGCATACACTTTATGGGCTCATGTTTAAAGTAATTTTTGCTGTTGGGCTGCTGTTCTCTGATGGTCTTTTGACTTTTTCACTCGCAGGTGATATTTTATTCCTGAGCTTTGATGATAATTGAATTCCACCATACAAAGAGTACAAATGTCTTTAGTGAAACGTCCCATCCAGATATGATTTATTAATAAATCACAGTAGTTGTTAGATCTTGTTTCCGTTTATGGATAAATAGGAGTATTACTTTTTTTTAATTAAATGATGTTAACCCTATTTAATAAACTGCATGTGTTAACTTTGACAGCCCTAATTAGAAATAAACATGTATTAGGGGTGGTGCTTTTTGCTGTGTATTTACGTAAAATGATTTTTTTTAATGAAGACTATTCTAACTAGGTCACAATGACATCTTTAAATATTCCATATCATGTACCCAGCTAGCAGGATCAGAGGATGAGCATGTCTGTTATGAATTTAAATTTTTTGAGTGAAATATTCCTTAAAGGTTCTTTAAAGTATGTCTTTGAGTATTGGACTGCTGCTGAGCTCACAAAAGTGAAGCTCTTTCATTGCGTTTGTAACAATGATTGGTTAAAACCAATCAAGGTGCTGGACAAGAATAATTATGCATGATTTCAATTTAGCGAGTACATTAAGCCAGGTAAGGTGGGCTATGTAGTAGTATGAAATGATCTTCAATGAAAGCTTATTAGTATAATGGATTATTACAGTGTCACATTTTAGGATGTTCTTGCATCAGACATGACAAGAACTATTTGTACCGTAATTTCTAGAATAAAAATGAAATGTGATGCAACGTAAGCCCAAAGTATACTTAGGATAATTTTTGTGTTTTGAAAGTTGTGCGTACATCACTGTGTGTGAGGCCATAATATTCCAAAGCGACTTGTATAATGAAATTGTCAAGCACACAAAACTGGAAAACTGCTCAATTCTCATAATTGTAACAATATTCCAAGAGTTATTCCACTGGACTACACATGGAATCTCTTGTTTCTCTTCCCAAACCCTCCATCACATATTCCATGCCAAAAATGCATTTATATATGGACAATATAGAATCTAGGGTATTTTTTAATTTAAATTTACTTACAAGAGTGACGCATAATATATTTTACTGCCACATTATACATGCTGTTACCTGTCGGTGTCATATGGAGGTGACTTTAATGTTTGCTTTCCCTTCTCTTTTCTTTGTGTTCCTACTGTACAGCAAATATGCCATTGATCATTCAAACATGCAGAGAAATGAATCTAACCATTGGTTTGGGGTTTTACTTAAGGAATATTTACAGTACATTAACAGGCAGTACAAAAAACATAGTGTCTTTGTTTCAGCTTCCCACAAAGTCTCTGCAATGTTTTTTTGAAACACATACAGCTTTTTCTTACTGAATTGTGATGCATTCGCTACAGTGATGTAAATGCTTATGTAAATGCCTTGTTTATAAAGAAGATTTGTATTCAATCAAAAATACATATTGATGAGTGCAACTCAGGGCTGTCAATAGAAAAAACAAACAAATCTTACCACTGTAATACTGTAATCTTTTTATACCTTTTTATTCTTTTGTTTGTATTATTTTTTTCAATTCCATTCACATTTATTCGGAATGAGTCAGACATTAACATTACCTTACTACTCAAACTGAAGAAAATACAATGGTAAGAAATAGGGATGTGCATTTCATGACTCAGGCCGATACGATACGCATCTCGATGCATAGCCAACGATACGATACATTAAAGATACATATGAAGCAGTGACTGATGCGATACGATTCACCCCTGTTATGATGCAGTGCAATCCGATTTCGATTCGATTCAATACAATGCGATTCGATGCAATATGATGCAATGGAGAAAATATGATCACTTCTAATGCCTCGAGGCCTGTTTCATAAAACATGTTAACAAATAAGCCAGGCTATTTCGTTAGTCTGACTCATTGTCAATGATTGGTTCCATAAATCAATTTAACATAGATCACTTTCAGTCAACGTGGCAATTTTGTGGGAAAATCTAGGTCTAGCAGGTATATAAGCTGAATGAGTTCCTCTAAAACTGACCAATAGGAACGCTATTATTTGACTTTTTAAAAAATATTTTGTACAGTTTCTAGCCAAGCAGAAAGGCTCTCTCTGGTTTTATGACAGCTGTAGGCTACCTTTGCAGAATACATAGCAGAACAGAACATTACAATCAAAAATTGCTCTTTAAAGCATTAAAAAAACTAAATTAAAAGTTAAAATCACTGAATTAAAAAAGGAAATAAATAATAAAGAAAATGACTTCTAAACTGCTATAAGAAGCACACTAACTAATTTGAGCTTAGTAATTAGTACTGAACTAGCTTACATTTTATTTACCCATTACAATAGTCCATTTACAGTTAGCTACTGCTATCATAAAAATACACTTATACGTAGGTTTAAAATTCTACAAAAGACACATTTAATGTCCAACAACAAATATTATAGCAAAATGATATTTAATCGATTGCGCTCTGTTTAGCGTGCATGCGCGCAGCAGTGCTCGTTCACTCGCGTGCCTCGCCCACTCCTGACAGTAAAATGGATATGTTTGCATGACTTTCTAACTTTTACAGATGAAAAATATACCCGTGACATGTCAGTTATGCACTGAGGAAAAACAACGTCTCAAATGCATTAAACAAAAAAAAAAGCAAGATATATTAATATGAGATCGATATTAAGGTCTGCTTAAGAATAAGTGTGCACAAATTAGTGAGATTGCGTGAACTTAAATTGTCGTTTATGAATCCGCTTTAGCCCCGATTGATTTGTTAGGTTATTTCAAGTCAGGTTTTGGACTTTAATCCCAGTTTTTTTCTCAGGTCTCCGTGGTGTTGTGATTCGTCATATTCACGCAGCAGCAGCGGTGATGAGAGAACGCGCTTGACCATCAAATACATAATTACAGATTATTGGTCACTTTCTAAATAATAAAAGTATAGTGCATCCTCTAGTAATTATATATAAATAAACCGGTTTTTACTGATGCAAATATGTTAGAAATTATGCATCGCGATACAAATGCTGACTTGTAGCCGATACACACTTTTTAAACCGATGACGTTAAACGACTTTACCTTTTTATGGCGATGCACCGAGCGAATCGAGGAATCTTCCCATCCCTAGTAAGAAAGGTTTTTCAGTAATGCGGGGGTTTTCATATAATAGTACAAATATATTGAAAGACATCAAATGATGATAAGAAAAGGGAGAAAATTTGGTGTGGATTCAAATTAATTTCACCAGTATATAAGCACCATGGCCACATCTCCAACATGAGGTAAGTTTTTGATAATTGATTACTGAACAAATGCAAATGGAAGTTTCAAATATTAAAAGAGACTTTGCTAATAATAATGAATTATTTCAGGAAATTAAAGGCATAGGTTACTCAAAAATGAAAAATCTGTCATCTTTTATTTGCAATCATGTCTTTCAAAACATGTATTGTTACTTGTTTTCTTCTGCAAAACAGAGATATTTTGAAGAATGTTTCTCAAAATGTCTTTTTATGTTCCACAGAAAGTTTAGAATTACATGATGGCAAGTAAATGATGACAGAGTTTTCATTTTTGGATCAACTGACCCCTTAACTCAATTAGTTAAAAGACTAGTGGTGCTTGTGAATCCTTTTTCAATGAGGTTTTTGATCCTGCCAAAGTCTCATGTGGTAACACTTTATTGTCTAATAATATTTTTTTCACTGTTGTTGGCCTGTATATAATTTAGGGAAACATCTTAGAACACTGTTGAAATATGAGTGTGAAAAGAAATACTACTTTTGAAAAACCTATACAGATAGGCCTCACCTTATAAAGATGTATGACGTTCATGAACAAATTATTATTTTTTGCGTTGAATCTTTTCAGTGAATCCAAATGATACAGTTCATAAAACCCTTTTGAATCATTCCTGAATCTCGCTGACTCAAATTTGGTAACTGTTGTTTTTCATTATTGCTTGGGTTCATTTAAACTCTTTAAACTCACTTTTGTTGATGGAAAGGATCGTTTTGATGAATTTTGACCTTGAATTTGTCTTGTGGCTTTCTATTTTAGCACCTGAATTATTATGTTGGTTATCACCCACTCATTTTTTTGTTGGTACTAAATCATTAATTTTTGTAGACATAACTAACTCTGCCGTGGGTGTATAGTTTCCAAGCATGGTTGGCACTGCATTTAATGAGAAAATGTTAAAATTAAGTGTTGTTAGTGTTTAATGTTCATTTATGATGGAGGTGTATAGCATTATCTTTTGAGTTGTTTATTTATCATTGTGGGAGGCTGTGAAAGATGTGACCATGATTAGGGCTGTGCAATTAATCGCATGCGATTGTCATGTGCATCTCGTCAGTAAAGCCGGTTCCGTGATTAGTAGTAAATCTCAATCACCTGCTTTCAGGTGGAGGGGCATTTACTACACAGAGCCGTAGTTCACTGACAATTATGCCGAGTTCACACTGCACACTGACACGCTTCCCATCATTTTAGCATGTTTCATCGCGGGAAGAGGTTTTTGCAGAAAATCGGCGACAAATGCCCGAATAATCGGAGGCAACGCGGTGCTCGTTTTCCAACTGGAGTTGACAAATCACACAAGGTGAATATCAAAGACGCGATTGAGGAACGCCGGACGCTGCCAAAATATTTGGCATGCTAAATATCTGGAGCCGTCGGGCGATTCACAATTACGCGCGTTTTAGGTTGTGCGCAAGGAATTTCTGACTGAAAACACTACCTTGGCAATTAGGGGGTATCGTTCAGAAATTTTCGATACTGATACCTTGACTTCGATACCGGTTACTGAACGATACTTTTTTGATACCAATTTTATGAAATAAATTTTTAACAAGATTACATTATCTAAAAAAATTAACTTTGGTTTTATTTTTCAGATTGTTGATGTTTATACAGACACAAAGACTCGTCTCCTGAGTCACTGCACAAAGGAACAAAATGTAACTAACACAATAAATCGGTGCAAAATAGTTTTAATAAAGCTCATATAGTCTTCAGTTTACACATCTGTTAAAGGCTACATTTACGCTAGTGTGTGTTCGTTTTAAAAAGCATAGCTCAGACAGAATCATGATTTCTATTTATTTTCCAATGATTTACTGATGAGCATTAGCAACTTCCAGCGCTGTCTGCCTGTGTTCTATCTTCCATGATCGCTGCTCTGACTCAGAGAAAATAACATATTTTATTTCAGCAACATTACATGGCCAAAACACACATTAGATGGCAGGTCGGATTTACCTATTTTCGTGACGTAGACGCTAGTTGATGTTGGGTCCCCCTTCTCTATTAATATAATAGGCCTAATATTATCACTCAAGCAAACAAAAATATTTCTTAATCAATGGAAACCAATACAGTGTTTTATCGTGCTTTTTTTTTTGAATAAGCGCTTGCGTTCCCCCCGTCAATTAAAAATCGAATAGTCTTAATTGTTGGAGAATGAGGAAAGACATACCATATAGTCGGGGCCCATAACCACTCCGGGAGTGCCTTATTCTCTAATATTTTAACGGCCTCTGGAGTCAAACCACACATCAAGACCATTGTTCAGATCATTTGTTCAAGAAATTTGACAGTTGACGTACTGAAATCTCGTGTGGGGTTGACACTAATTTTTAAGCCATATCCCAAACCTCAGTGTAATCTAAAACGTTTTTTTTAGAGCTGATCACAGAGGTTGAGACATTGATATGCGGTTACGCAGTATAATGCAGTCTTAAGCGGGGTATAGAGAGGGAGGAGAAATGCTAAACTATTTTATTGATAAATTCGCGGTGCAGCGCTGACAAGAATTTTCTGTTCGCGTCTCCGCGTGTCTGCACTGTGTGTGCGTCTACAAGACGCGTTTCCATTACAGATTTGCGCAAAACTTTGGCGATATTTTCTGAATGTCGATTAAAAAGTATTGCGAAATGACGGCATTTCCATTAACCAATACTATGCGACTAAAACGTAGCCTTTTACCTCTCGCGATAAGTCATGGCAACGAATTTTGGTGGGATTTTGGCTATATTTATTCAAAGGAGGCTTATGCATGTATCTTTAAGAGGCAGCAAAGAGAGCCGCTTCAGAAACGTGCGTGGCGCGGCTGGAATAAACCATTGACTGTATAAAAACATTAACACAAGCTTTGAGTGGCCTTAATCAGCTTCAGTGGCTGTATCAGAGCCACACTGCACGGCAGACTTGTGCAGTGTAAATTGTCTAAGCATTAACGGCAAGGAAAGCCCTTATACTTGAGAGGGGCCACATATGAAGTGTTTCTTGGAGATTATAGTACACTGAAGAATGATCATAAGACTTTTTACATACGCCATGTGACCTATAAATGCGAAAAAGCCATTTCCATTGCAGTTTTGCGAAATAATCCTTTTTCGCATTGCCTGAAAAAACCAAATAATACGAGCAGAAAAACTTTTTGCGTATGGCCGTTTTTGCGAATTGACGCGGTTTCCAATTAGGCATTTTTCAATTGCAATCAAGTCGCGCAATTGAAGGTTAATGGAAACGCGGAGGGAGACTGGGAGAAAGAAAGCGTGATTTCCGTAGCCTACATAAAAAGGTGGAAGACATGGAAATAGTTTTGTCATTTTTTACCCTATTGTTTGTTATAATTATTTGCTCAATGTCTTGAGCAATGAGTAAATCCGGCCCTGTTAGACAGCAATCGGAAGTAATTACAAACACTCGATGGTGGTTTAAAGTGAGTTTTGAGTAAAAGCAGAATATAAATCTTATTTATTGTCTTATGTAGCTTGATGCTACAGTTTGCATGAATGGTCATATAACACGCGCTTTCACTCGCGTAGTATGAACGGACATCTGCATATGATCGGAAATCCACGCAGCTCCCGCACTCTATACCGGTTGGTCTTACAGTACCACGAGAGCTAAGAGAGAGGACGCTCCGTGCGCTTTAGAATCCTCTCGTGATGATCGAGCCTGCCACGCGCTACTAGTAGAAAAACACCGGAGAGGGCGCAGGTTATGGCTCAATGCGGGATGAGATTACCCCTTAGGTATCAAATTGGTACCGAGCGACGAGACGTTTTGATACTCGTGGTATCGAGGCAATTCGGATCGGTGCCTAGAAAGTATCAGAGATCGATACCAGGCCCTATTGCGATGACCTACAGCAATGGAGACAAGATACAGGGCATCGGGGGGAGGGATTTATAGACCAGAATTAGCAGTATTTAATCGATATATGAACCATTCGATATACCGAACAAGCACAAACATCTTACTTGCACAGGCCACAACCTAAGCATAACGTTTACTCAAAATGATTTACACCCCAATCCCTGTTCCTGCATCGCCGATCCATCGTGCAGTGTGAACAAAGCAGCAACTGAATGCTACCCCAGATAATCACGCAGTGTGAAAACAACGGCGATACGACGAGTTTGAAAATCATGCAGTGTGAACTCGGCATAGGGCAATATCGCTTTCTATCGCAGATTGAATCAGCCTGCAATAATGAAAGCGATATTGCCTATGTCAGGGAATACGGTCTTTGTAGTTAAATCCGCGCTCCTCTGAAAGCAGGTGATGGAGCTTACTATAATCACGGACGGCTGTGTAACGAGATGCGCCATGACAATTGCAGGGATTAAGTGCAAAGCACTAACCGGATGGTGGGGCTTCATTAATGAGCATAATTGGGGTATGCCAGCACTGAGCCCAGGCTATTGTATTTGCTCATTGATCGCACTACTTACTATACTATATAACTGCACTAGTAAATTATTATTTGTCTTTCACGTGCATTGTAGTATATCTAACACAAGAACGTAAATGTATGAAAGGATAGTTCAAATTAAAAATTAATATTTGCGGTAATTTCTCATCTCAGGCATCTGGTAGGTATATAATTTTTCTTCTTAAGTTGAATAGTAAAGAAGATTTTTAGCTGAAAACCGTGGTCCTTAAAAATGCAACCAGATTCATAAAATGCAAGTCAGCGGCTGCAATTTTTTTTTCAATATTGGGAGCCACTGACTGGCATTTTATGAATCGCGAAGGACCACGGTTCAGCTAAAATTATATTTTAATGTTCTACTGAAGACAAAAAGTAAACTACATCTTGGATGGCATGAGAGTGAAGTAATTAAAAGCAAATATTCATTTATTGGGTGAAACTTTCCCTTTTAATTGGTTTCAACAACACATTTTTTAAATGAATTTTAGTCTGGGTGTACAGATCTAAACTTATTACATGGAAAAGTTTTCCTGGTTATACTTTGTTTTAAGGTGTCATTGTTATAGTGTAATTATATATTTAAGTACTGAGTAATGTGCTTACTCTGTGGTTAGGATTAGGGTTTGGTTTAGGGTTACTTGCATGTAATTATGCATAATTTATTGTTATTATAATAGTAAGTACATGTAACATGTAACAGTAGCCCCTCACTGCAGAACACAAGATCCAGGTAGCGTGATTGGAGCCACATCTAGGGGGTGGAGATGGTTAGGTTTAGGTATATGTAAGGTGGGAGGAGTTGGGACCACGCCCCCTGGATCTTGTGTTCTGCAGTGAGGACCATCTCACATGTAACAAGGACACCATAAAATAGTGTTACCGTTTTCCTTAATGTAATTAAGTTTGTTAAACATTTTTTTCAGAGAATTTTTTTTTTTTAATGAATATTTTCTCACTGTTTTTTGGTCTTTATACAATTTAGGGAAAGATACAAAGTTAGATTTCTAAAAGACCTACAGTACTGTTTTAAAACATGAGGGTGAACAGAAATCCTATTTTTGAAAAACCTCAAGGCCTCATCTTGTAAGTTGGACAGTTAGCAGACCTACTTAAACTGGAGAAAATATGTGTAAACTGGATGTAGAAATGCAGACGGGACAGTGTGGCATCCTTGTGGATATCCTAGATGAAAGTGTGATTGCTGCTATGCTGCCAAGACTTCCTCTGCTCTAAACTCCTCCAGCAATGTGTTGTGATGTGAAAACTAGAGCACTAAATACAGATCCTGTCTGGATTGTACCTTATCAGGTCACAGTAGGCCCAGAGCTGCTAAAAAAGAATCAAAACAAAACAGAAAAGCACAGAACAATTGTTTACAAAGCTCTGCGTGAACTGATATTGTTTTGTCTGATCCTGAGGGCCAGATGTCTGGGAGCGGGCATGGAAGGGTAATGTTTTCACAACACACCTGTACGACCTGAAGCAGTTCATGGGGCTGAGTGTGTATTGGTGTGTGTGCATTTATATAGTTGTTTTGGTTGGTTGTTTTTTCTGAATCTGGATGACACATTAGGCTTAATATGACCGACACTGCCTAGGGAGTGGGTTAGAGGGGATCTCTAATTGAACTCTTGGAAGTGGAAATTCTGGTGTGTTCTTTCCTTTAAGTTATTCATTTCACAGGATTTGCGCAGAGTGCCTTACATGGAGCATCTTGTATACAAGCTTTTAACTTGGCGTTAAACTTCTAGCTTGCCCCACTTGTATGCACATACATTCTAATATGTGCATTGCTAGAGGAGGATGGGCTCCCCAAGCTGAGTGATTCCTCTCAAGGTTTTTCTCCCTCTTCACTTAAATATCTTTAATTATCATTACTCGTTCTTTTGGCGTTTCAAACCTGTATGACTTTCTTCTGTGGAACATTAAAGAAGAATATCCGAATAGTTGTCCATACCACTTACTGTATTCGAAGTCTTCTGAAGTCATACTGTAGCTCTTTGCGATGAACAGACTTAACTTTTCAAGATGTTATTTACTGAAAACCTAGCTCTTCTTGGTGTGTTTATGAGCAGCAATGTAGCAATACCTGATTGAAGAATGATCCCTAGAGTTAACTGTTTCAATGAATCCAGTTGATCTAGTTCACAAAACCAGTTTGAATGATTAATTTATGAATCAGCCTGATCTTCAGCCCACAGGAGGGGATGATTATCAGTTGTGACTGACATCAGTCTAGGCCTGTTTTGTGTGATTTAAATTATAGCTTGACTTTAAGATATTTCAAATACAGGGCACAAGTCATATGGACAACTGAGAATTTTAAGTCCAACCATGAATAAAACTCTGTTTCTCTTTGGAGAAAGCTATACGTGTTGATGCAGAGTAAATGACAAATTGGCAAATGTTCATTTTGAGGTGCACTAGACACTAAAAAAAAAAGGATACAAATTTTGTTTAAGGTAAGTGGTTGCAAACTATTTATTTTAGCTACATTTAATAAAAAAAATATGTTGGAAGTTAGTCAACTGAATTTGTTTATTTAAATGTAGCTAAAATAAATTGATTGCAACCACCTTAAAAAAAGTAGTAAATTCAATTAATAAATTTTTTCAGTGTACCTTTAAAATAATGCTGAATCAACTATCAGAAATGTTTACTTTTTTTGCAGACACAATAAATTGATCAAAAGTGACATTAAACACCTTATTTTGTTATAAAAAAAAATCATTTACAAATAAATGCTTTTCTTTTTGAACTTTTTTTCAGTAATACGTTTTAATAATAAGAAAAAATATTTCTTCAGCTCTTGATTTCTGAAGGATTGCGTGGCAGTGAGGACTGGAGAAATGACTGCTAATTTATTTAGCTTTGCTAAATAATTTCCATTTTTCAAATATTAAAATAGAAACCGGTTATTTTAGATTGTAATATTATTTCACAATATGAATTTTTGAAATACAGTAAAAATAAATGCAGTCTTGGTGAGCATAAGAGACCTTTTTCAAAAAAAAAAAAATTGTACCAACCGCAGAGCAGTAGTGTATCTTCTATAATATATTTAGGATTCATGGGTTCAGCACATCCAAGAACAAGAAGAGAGCAAGATCCTCTACTTGCTACTTATATAATATCCTATTTTCTCCAGCAGTGTTTTTATACAGATCCCTTCAACATGATTATGAAAGCAGACAGAGAATATACTTCAAGAAGAGCATAAACAGGAAATTAACTCAAGATATCTTGCTTTACCTTTGGAGGAAAAAAAAAAGATTTATAGAATTTGATTTCACATATACCTTTCATTTTCAGGCAATAGTATTATTGTTTGAGTTCACCTCAACCTTTCTCCCCACAGATTGTGCAGGTGAATTGCAGAAGTGTGTAAAACATGTTTTATATGAATAAAAGAAGTCTGATGATGTCAGACATCAGTTGAAATGCATTGTGGTGTAGCTTTGCTGCAAGGCCATGATTATTATGCTAGAGGCTTGAATTCCATAGCTTTTATTAATGCATCAGTCCCCAGTGCTCTGGCCCTTTTCATATCATTCATGAAATGACTCTGAAATCAGCCCCCATGGATATGAACCTCAGAAATTCTGCCCAAGATTTCTTTCTCACATTAATTACCATTTTTTTTTAATTCCACAAGCCCAGTACTGATGAAAGACTTGGATGAAGTCTTCTCAGTGCTGTCCTCTTGAGTACACATGTCTCATCTCCAAGACATTTTCTGAAGAGCTCTCGCTCCTTTCTTTCTCTCCCACACACTCTCTCCTCACTTGCTCTGTTGCTGCCATCATATCACTTACACATGTTGTGCACATGCATGTAATGTCTTTTGCATTGTTTCTGAGGTTCTTAATGTGCAAGATCCTGTTAAAGTTTGGAGATAAAGCCAGAAATTTGGTTTGGTGACAATGCTGTGATGCTGGTATGTATTACAACTGATAAACGAATATAATAATTTAATCAAGCGAAATTATGTCGTATGCCAAGCTACTTGAACTACCAAAATCACCAATTACCTTAACATGTACTGATAACCACTATGATAATACCGATAGTATATGATACAGGTGGCCTCTTCATAAAGCATGACCACTTATATATTGTAAACGGTACACAGAGTCATACAAACAGACAAAACACACAACACTAAAATAAGACAATAGTCTCACGCCAAAATAAGACAATAAACACTATCTGAATAACACCCTAATTGTAACATAAAACACCCTAATGTCTATTATTAATTGAAAAAAACAAATAAAAATTAAGATATTTATATAAAATATAATCACATGCGATGGGTCATGTAGGGACTTACCTACTGTAAATGACATGGTAATTTATAACTTTATAATAATAATAATAAAAATCTTTACCTATATAGCACTTTTCTAAGTGCTACAAAGCAATTTACATTGCGCCTTTAATTGCAATAAGTATTTAGTGTAAATATGCAATTGCAATTGTTACATATGCAATTGTTATTTATAGTTTTTCACTATATATTCACCAGGTTTTTAGTAAAGAGTTTATGTGTTTTTCCCCCCTGTAAAAATTCCAATTTTACAATGTAGAGTTCTAAATGTAATTTTTTTTTTAAGTGAATAGGCAAATAATTTGGTGAAAATGTAAATTAAATATAAAAAGATAATACAGTCGCTTTGTTTTTTTTCTGAGTAGCAAAATACATGTCTCTTCATTTATCGAAAAAAAAAGACTGTCCATGTTTGACACATCACCTTTTATTTGTATTTTATTTTAATATAAACTATTCTGAATATTTCCAGGTCTATAAGGATGATTTGGCCACATCCACCCTACTTTCTATGCAGAAGTAAGCTATCTTCTTTGTATGTACGAGACTTTCGATTCACTAGCTGCTATGGATGTAACAATATCAAAATCTCATGATACGATAATATCGCAATATGAAGTCTACGGTATGGCATTTATTGCGATATTTAAAAAAGGCAAATGAAGAATTGGAAAAAATGAAGATTTTGTACATTTTAAAATTAAATTATTCTATTTAATGCACTTTGAGAGTTCAAAAATAAGAGCGCCAACCCATGTTCTTACCTAAGAAAACTAGTCAGAAAAAAGTTAGTAAATTTTATTTAAATTGTACCTGAACTTTAAAGGGGACTCAACCCTCTTTTTATTTGTGATATATTGTCTCGGTCTAAATTACATTCACACTGGTGTTTTAGGAAGCCAAATAAATTAGAATATAATAATAATAACATCGACAGTAATAGCCATATATTGTAAAACAATTACACTGTAAAATAAATGAAAATGAATATTTCATAGGTATATTATTTTTGCTTTACACTACATTAGGGAAATTACAATACTTCTTTCCTAATCTCTACACTTGAAAGAGATATTTTGAATTTGGACTGCATTTAAAGCGCTTGCTGTCAGCAATTCATACTGCATAAAAATAAGGTATAACGGGTGGCTGTTGCATTCCCAAAAGCGCGCTAAACTCACAGCACATGCAATAAACAAGTTCACTGCATTCATTCACTGTGAACATGTGAGTCGTGTGACCTGAGGTGTGGGAAACGTGATATTGATAATATAGTTACATCCCTAGCTGCTATAGATAACTAGAAGAATAACAAATTCATTCTATTTGCGCTACAAACCGGTGTGTTTGATTATCTTAATAAATTAATATAAAATTATAACAGATAACCGTGTTTTGAAACTGGAAGCGAATGAGAAGGCTTGCACATTAATGTAACAAATGGCTGTACCCATTCTTACATTAAAATTAAGGTGGATTACATATAACACATAATCAGAAGTCATAAATTGCAATTGATAGCTTGCTTTAAATGCGCTTCCTTTCTTATTTCAAGTCCATGCTTTGTCAAATGGCCTGGGTTTGTCATTGTTGATAAATCTCAACCGCTTCATTGCCAGTATGTTTAGTAGTCCTTTAGCCCACATTTTAAACCCAGACACCACAAACCATTTTCCTCACTCACAGAATAAGCTTCTCAGCAATTATCATACAATACGGAGTGACATAACTTCTCTCTCGTGCATGTCAGTCATCCACAAATTGCTAGATTTATAAGTATAGCTGTGTGTAGACTAGGTTCAAAATGGTATTTTTGTATGTTTTGAAAGTCAAGTACACTCCTCCAGTAAGCCTATAATTTAGTACACATCCAAAATAAGAGAGCCTTCTGATGTCTTACGTCTGTTGCAGACTGAAGAAACATCTTAAACAATAATGCATATCACTTACATCTGCATCAGATAGTTCTTTTAATCAAATGTTACAAACCAAGCTCTGTCAAAGTTCTGTCAAATTAATTAAAAGAAGCCTTTTAGAGTAGTAGCTTATAATGATCATCTGTAGATTTTTGATAGTCCTTACTCTAATCAGCCTGGCTTATGAATATTAATTAGGTGATGTAATGCTCGCCCAGTAGTCCTAACTGATTTGCCGAAGGTAGATATAGGTGCTAGTTATATTAGGATTACTGCTACTGCTACTCATTGAGTTCACTGCCAATGCAACCAGTTGGCGGAAGCTTCTGCTTAGTCTTACACCCGTCATTTTATACGTGTGCCAAATGTATTTCCCTCAAAAATGGGGAAATACAATACCTAAACATTAAAAAAATGTATAATATTTGCTAGTACACCTCCATCTGTCATAACCCATAACCCACCATCAGATTAAATTAAAGATGTGAGAGATGTCTGCCTGTGATTAGTCCTGGCAGCCAGGCACAACCTCCGCCAACTCTGTAATGCTTTTTCAGCCACGAAGGTAAACATTATTATCGCCCTTTCATCTTTTAAAACCCGCTGAATGTGAGACACATTGCTGTGTCCTCTGTCACGCCCTGCTCATTTGGCACGGTGTCATTCTTTTTCCCCGCAATTAATGAGAGCAAAAGAAAATAAAGCAGCGTGGTCTATTGAATTATTTGATTAAGTAGCTGCAGCTAATGGAGTTTCAGGATTTAAGAGCAAATGATGTATTGCAGATGACTCATCAAGGCATTTAATTTGCCCATTTATGCATTGTCTCATTCATATGGCCATGCATCTTCATTTCATCTTTGAACAGTAGGTCATTCAGGGGCTTGGAACGGTGCGAAACGGGGGGAGGATGGTCATTGCAACCCAAGGGAATTGATTTCTTCATTGCGCTGCCTTTCTCTCGCTTTTGCTCTCTTTCTTATTAGTGGTTAGGCCACTGTAAAACAGTGTCTGTGATAAGTACAAAGGGCTCGGGATACAGTTGAGCCACCTGTGAACATTGAACAAAATCATTTTTTAATAGCATTTATTATTAATATAAATACATTGCAATGAAATATTGGATTAGATCAACACTATAACAATATTGGAATATTAATTTATATTTAATAACGATTACATTTTACAATATGGTTCAACATTTGTTCACATATTCTGTATCTTGAACTAACAATGAATAATTTTTAGTCATTTATTATATAAATACATACTGATTTGGGTCAGCACTATAGCTATTGCAATATTTATATATAGGCTTATGATTACAGTAGCGCTTCACAATAAGTTTCAACATAAATGTATTTGGTATCATGACCTAACAACAAATAACTTTAAAGCATTTATTAATCCAGGTTAATATTATTTTGTAAATATACTGTTGTTTATTCATTTGTTTTGTTCAGAATATATTAACATAAAATGTATAAATACACATAGAAATTGTTAACCTATGTTAATACAGTCTTCAAATTATTGTTTATCAGTTTAAACAAAATTGAAACCATTTTAAAGTTTGCCATTATTATTACTTTTTAATGAATCTAAAATGTCAATCTAACATGTCTGCCTCGGTTTATACTGTTTCACTTAACTTTTTTTTTTATGCTGTAACTTAACTTCTAGTATTGTATGTCAGAAAATGATACTAAAGGCATTGATATCCTTAGTACTCATTTGCATTTGCATATAAAACAAGAATACTAAATCAGCTTTATCAGTTTTGTGCACAGACACATTAATATGGTAAAGTGTGAATGTAATATGCATACAGTCAGATAGCTGCGAACATGTATGAAGTGACCAAGTGTAAATACCCCCATAATAAACTGGACAGAACTGTGCACAGCAAGGTTAAGCACTTACAAGAAACAAGTCATATTTAGCTGTAGCCATATATCTGATGATATTTTGCCATATTTTCATTCAATTGTCACACATAAAGTCCAACTTCATTCCATTTATGCAGCTGACAAGCTCCGGTGATGTGTGGGTATCAAACATTTGCTCCAAATGCATTTACTGTAGCTGCTGTCGGAATTGCTCTTAGAACTCAGATCTGCACATCTGTCAGCCTCCCAGCGCTGCGACATGAAGCCCAGAATTGTCCTTGTCGTTAAGATCTGATTAATATTTTTCCCCCGGTGATCGGCCAGAGTGCTCAATAACGCAGTGTTTCCAGCATCAGTGCTCCGTGTCAGGCTGCACCTTCTCTCTCTTTATCATAGTCGTATTGTTCCATTATGGTTGATGGGTTGCATGTTGAAGGTGGAAGGTTTTTTTTTCCTCCAAAAAATGCATCTTATCAATGAAGACTACAGAGGATCAAGAATGATGGGTAGATATCATTGTGATATTGGTATCAAATCAGTTCAGGACAAGTATTCATTGTCAAACTACAAATGACATTTTGTAACTTCTTTATATCTATTTATTTTGCTGTTACAGCACCTACATTTCCTAGTCTAGTGGTGGTTATGTAGCCTCCCTTCTTTCCATCACATATTTCATGACTGTTTGAGTACCTAAGGTGTCCACCCACAGCCGAATTTCCCCACAGGGTTGTAAAAGTGAACTATGTAGGGTAACTAAGCAAAGACATCTACCTGGTGAACAGCTGTGGAGAGATTTACTTCCAGGGGAAGTAAGGATGTGAGACTAGTACTGTGGTAAGGAGTGTCAGATGTTTAAATACTATATGAAATACTCTGTCATTTTATTTAAAATAAATACACGGTTTTATTAAATTTTTTAAATTAAATTTTAGTATATTTTATTTAATTTTCCAGCAGATAGGCTACAGTATGATTTGCAACTGTTTAGCCTATTGCAGGTGAATTAAAGGGAGGGGCATTCTCATTTATAGAGCATTTGATTGGCAAAATCTGTGTAGTTCAGGATGAGTCTCAGTCTTTTGCCCATTTTAAATTTAAATAATTTTTTTATCTTTAAAAGATTTCTGCTCAAAGTTTACTTATTTACTTTTTTAAACAATTAGCATTATACTCAATTCAAAGATAATGTCAACACGTTTAGACTAAAAGCCACAAAGCCTTTATTTTGTTTTTGAAAAATCAAAAATAACTTAATTTTAAAAATTAACAAAATAAATCATATTTCAAATCAATGTTCATCAAATAACCCTAAAAATGTATATTAAGCAGCACAACTGTTTTTAGCATTGATAAAATCAGCATATTATAGAATGATTTCTGAAGAATCATGTGACAGTCTGGCTGCTAGTAAATAAATTACATTTAGTACATTTGGTACAGTAAAAATGTGATATGTGGGAAAAAATTACAATCGATAACCTTTTTCTTTTTTGTGTATACAGTATGTATAAAATTAGATTTCAATAATATTTCAACATATTACAATTTTTACTGTATTTATCGAATAAATGCCTTGTGAGCATAAGAGACCACTTTCAAAAAATCTTATCAACCCCAAAACCAATAATATCATGGTTTATGATCCAATCAATTCTGATCGACAAAATCAAGCCCAATCCCACATTATTGCCCACTGAAAATAAACTTAAATGCATCATATTACATAAGGTAATTGTGTTGTGAATGCATGTTACACATGGGTTATAGTGTTTTTAGCTCTTAACAAATCATTATGCCTCTGTTGTTTTTGGATAAACACATGTAATGAGCACAATTTAGATCTCAGTGACAGGAATCCTTTCTTCTGACAAGCATGGCCAAGATAACGTCAGGATGACTCTGGGATTATTTTCAGATTCAGTGAGAGGTTTAGGCTAAATCCACACTCTGACATGCCTGACATGGTTAACGGACAGCCAAAGAGAGCTTAAGTGATGGGGAAAACAGGACAGAGACCGAGAAAAAATATAAAATGTGTGTAGTGGTTCAGTTGAGGAGAAGGCTAGCTTCAGGACTGCCTGTTCAAATGAGTGTTTACACACCAAACGAACACAAGTCTACTAGTAATTTTGTCCTCCACACGTTTATTCAGATATTATCCCCATGCTAAATTAAAGGAATCAATATGTCTGGGTTTCTAACCTCTAGAGATGTTCCATAAGTCATGCCAGACACATTTTGCATGCTAGTCGATGTTATTTACTCGATGTCAGAGCTGCATGATGTCACACCCGAGCTGACCATGTTCAAGTACACAAGTCAGAAAAAAATATGTATTTGTCCATTGATATCAATACCAGTCGATAAAAACACACCAAAAAGCAGTATTTTGCCCCAAAGTATCATGTCCTCAGATAGAGGTTGGTTAGTACTGTGTGCACCAGTTAGTTTAGATTTTAGACAGACAAACAGAAATGCTATAGTATATTATTGCAAAATAGTATATTATATTATAATAAGTAGTATATTACTGCTGTTTCACTTCTGTTAATGCACTGAGCAGGCTTTTTGGATTCTGAAAATCAGGTTTGTTGAGATTCCTCTGAGATTCCAAATCAAATTCGGAATTCTGACTTGAGGGGGCATTTCAGTCAAAAGTTCCAACTGGAAACTCAGAATATCCAACTTCCGAGTACAAATGGAATATACCCTGTGTAGAACTTGTGATTATTCAATGGGACACACTTACAACATAATGTTGTAAAAATGTAGGCAATTTTTTCAGAGTGTTATTTTTACACATTTTGTCCATTTAAATATTTTGCACTTTAAACATCTACATTTCTGTTCAGTAGTACCTATGTATGACACAATTTAATTGGGGTGCTTCTAATTAAGTGATTATAATTCAGTTGCAAACGTTTTACGGAATACACTAGGGATATGCATTTCCATAACTGAGGCCGATGCGATATGCATCTCAATGCATAGCCAGCGATACGATACATTGACGATAAATATGAAACAGCTACGGATGCGATATGATTCATTCCTATTACGATGCAGTGTGATCCGATTTCGAATCAATTCAACACAATGCAATTCAATGCAATACGATGCAATGGAAAAAAAAAAAACAAAAAAAAACAACATGATGCTATAATTCGATATGGTACAGAGAGTTCGCTATAATTTCTTTGGTAGCCAAGACCACACAAGTGTGGGTATCGGGACAGGCCTAGCTTCTGTCCACTTCACAGATCATCATCTTTACATGTTTGTGGATCCGAAGATGTTGTATAGTTGGAAAGAGGTTGTAACAGCAGCCCTTACGATATCACGGGGGAAAAAAATAGCTTGTGCAAATGGTGGGAAAGGGTTGTGTCACAAGCAAAGAAAAAATACTTGTAAATGGTGGACAAAGCATTAAATGCCACACTGCATCCGGTAGTCTGTATAAAAATATCAACTGTGCTTCATTTGAAATCCTTCCCGTAGCATTTAATTTTGTTCTGTGTGGTTATTGTCAGCTCAGAAGTGCTCAAGGATAAAGCCGCTCTTCAGCGTACCCTATGGAGGCCAGCACTGAAGGGACACCTCAGAGATGCGAAGCCTCCTAAACAGGCAGGTGACAATTAGCAAGCGAGAGGAGAAGGTCCTGTTGAGTGTTTTGCTGTTGATGTCTCCGTGGCGGAGGAGCCAGCATACGTGTGCGGCCTGTGGAGAAACCACAGAGATTGTGGTGACCACGGTTCCTCTGTGCAGGCTGCACCATGGTAGTTTTATTCTCATTTGTATTCTGCTTTGAGAAGCCCTCTTTGCCGCCAGGTCAGATATCCCTGCCCATTAACAAATGACAGGAGGAGTTAACTTGACTGACATGTTTATTGTTCTCGGGATGGTCCGGCCTAATGAGGCCCATCGTCCCAGGGTGCTGAGATTACGCTGGCATTAGAGGACACGTCCAAAGAGGTTCAGCTGTCCTGTGTCATTTAAACACGCCGACTGCACGCTTGTCCCGCTTGATGCAACTTTACCTCTGGAAATGTTTACCTAGACAGTGATAGCTTGTGAATGATTCGTGGTCTCGGCCACTAATCATTACGTGAGGGTTGATACTCCTGTTTACTCTAATGCTACACCTGATAAAGCACTGCTTTGATGAACTGCACCAATTAACGAACAGAGAGCTGAATTACTCAGACGACATTCTGACGTTCCAAGCACAAAACAGCTGTCTTTTGCGATTTGCGTGGAAAAATTAGTTGCAATATTGCTGTAGGCTTACTAGTTGCAAAATTACTTCAATATGCAATGTTGGTTGATCTTAGTTATTTTTTTTAATAATGTAGTTCATAGATGACTTGATACAATGACTTGAATACACCTTTTCTGTGGTTAGCATGTTTTTAATTTATGAGGTAAAATGAATATTTTTAAAGTACAAAATGCCAGATTAAAACAACTGTGCTAATATAATAATAAAGAAAAAAGTCAATATAGAAGGGCATTCTTAAAAAAACGTTTAAGTAACTGATTTCTGTATTAATACATTTTAAATATTATTTATTCAGCAGTCATTACTTAGTCGGCAGCTGTCAACAGACTTCTGAAAACATTTTAATGTGCTGATTTGGTTCTTAAAGCAAACAGTTCACCCACAAAAATGAAAATTCTGTCATTAATTACTCACCCTCATGTCATTCCAAACCCCATAAGGACATTGTCAAAATAGTCCATGTGACATCTGTGGTTCAACTGTAATTTTATGAATCTACGAGAATACAAAACAGGCACAAAGAAAACAAAAATAACGACTTTATTCAACTACTTCTCTTCCGGTTAGTCTACGTCACCATTCATGGGAGTAGCATGACACACGCTTTTGTGAATGGCGGCGGAGACTGACTGGAAGAGAAGAAATTGTTGAATGAAGTCATTATTTTTGTTTTCTTTGCACACAAAAAGTACTCGTAGCTTCATAAAATTACAGTTGAAACGCTGATGTCACATGGACTATTTTATTGATGTCCTTACTACCTTTCTGGGCCATGAATGTGGTAGTACCCTTGTTGTCTATGCAGGGTCAGAAAGCGCTCCGATTTGATCAAAAATATTTGTGTTCCGAAGATGAAAAAAGTCTGGAACGACAAGAGGGTGAGTAATTAATGACAGAATTTACATTTTTAGGTGAACTATCCCTTTAAGAAACATTTCTTATTATTAATGTTACCATTTCCAGGCTTTCCTCTGGTTTCTTGTTTACTGCTTAGAGATATAATGCTGATAGCCAAGGGTTTTCATTTCTTTCAGTTTCGCCATATGCTGGGGAAAGAAATTAACCCTCCCCGGTAGTCCGGTTATGAAGTTTCACTACCGCCTTCCAAGATTAAGGATTGGTTGAAGAGGTTACACATTTGAAAGCAACTTCCAAGCGTTTAGCATCAGTTTTGTAAATATATTTTCCCATCCTTCCTTTTTATGTATTTATTGCCAATCTGTTTGTTTTCCTGCAGCAGTATTATTATATGCTCAAGTGCATCAAAACAGACGGTACTTTTTGATGTTTGTCCAAGATAGCCAGGGATATATCTGGATACACCGTATGTTTTCAAAACTCACTGCTTTTCCACACATGTTCCTTTTCCCCTCTTTTAAGACCACTACACATTTTGTATTATTATGAGCTCATGAGCTGAATCAGGTGTGTTAAATGAGGGAGACATTCAAAATATGCAGTGGTTGGGGGTCCCCAGGACAGGATTGAGAAGCACTGTTTGAAGAAATACTTTTGCTTCTTTCATTCTATCTATGGTAAGTGCATAGGTACTCTCCTGTAGTCTTGGGGCAAAGGCTCTATGATTTCGTGGCAAGATCTGGAGTGGAAGTGATTAATGAGCATCTTAATTGGTGCAAGTGTGTCTTCTTAGTCCTAGTGCATGCCTTCGCTCGACCCTGAACTGTAGTAAACCTTGAGGGTGGCCAGAACACAGGCTTTAGCTGTAACAAAGGGGAAGGCAATAATTATTCTGCAAGTGCTAGTCTTTTCTTCAGTTTTTTTAATGTCAAAGAACAAAATCCAAATCTTGTGATCATGGGAATAGATGGAGTTCTCTGTCAGTGAATAACATTGTGAATGACCTTGATTTGATGTAATTAACAAAACCTTTCCTGTGCTTAGATTGTAAGTGCAAACATCAAATAATTTATTATGGCTAAACAGAAAAATATGTTTTATGAGGATGATTACTGTAATGATTAAGTCTAATAAGTAAATTAAATTTTTGTCTTAAAATATATGATAGGAGAAATGTGAAAATATATATTTATATTCGAAATAACCATACAGTGTGATATATATAGAAATCTTGAAAATATAAAAATACATAAATAAACCAGGTACCAGGCAAACTTAAACCCCCCCCCCCCCCCCCCTTTTGACCACTAAAATCCACACCACTGGCATACAAAAAGAACAATTACACTAAACAGAAGAAGACACTAAAAGAACAACGTATTTTTACTCCTGTATTATGTCATATTGTCCTATGTGTACTGTTTATTTTTAAATATCGCCAATGCCAGTATATTGCATCACCCCTAATTAACATTATAACAATATTTAATTATTTAAATATCACAATTGTTATTTTTATTTTATTTTATTTTATGGCATTTGATATTGACCCGGGATAGTGCAAGGAAAAATGGTCAACATCAAGCATGTATATGATTAAGAGTGAAATAAGGCCAAATGACTAATGGAACTCACGAGTTGGTTGCGCCGAGAGAAACCGGTGTATGTCATGGGGCCTTATAAAGATAAAGCGCAGCCTTGAATACAGTGGATATTGAATTTAAGTGAGTTATACCGGTCATGAAACAGAACAAACCTCTCTGTCTTTGAAAGACCCGCTATGATGTGTCCAGCACACTGAGAGATAAGCAATTAAACATCATTTCAAAAAAGGTTTAACACTCTCAGGTCATTCCAAAGCCCATACCGTTATTTGAACTTTTTTGCATTAGAACAAAAGTTTTGTTTTTTTTTTTTGGAAAACTTGGCTTCCAAGCGTGAAAAAGGATGAAAACGATTATTAAAAGCCATTACGGTGGCTGTAAAGTGCAAAGCAAATCACAATTCTGAAAACAAAATAACCAATTACAAACGCAAATGCAAGTCTAAAAAAAAAAACAATTCAGAAAGCACAACAACAATACAGAAAACATTATAACAAGTCAGAAAACACAACGACAAATCTGAAAACAAATTAACAATTCAGAAAACACAACGACAATTCAGACAAACCGGATGAGGTAGGTATAGTTTGAGACAGCGCAATTGGTTTGGGATTACTCACCGTTGATTGGACGAGACATCTGTCAATCAACATATACAGGAAAGAACCAGCAGAGAAACCTGAAGAACAGCAGAGTCGTGGTAGAACGTTCGGAGATGGTATTAAAGTAGCTCAAATATAAATGTATTGTATGAATTGCCCTTAATACGGACTAAAAAATATGGGGTGTCTATTTACACTTAGTTAAAAGTGGCTGTAAAACATCAGCTCCAGTGGCGCCGATGGATAAGCGCTTGCCCTTGGCTTTTAGACACGATCGACCGGGGTTCGATCCCGCCTTTTGCCAAAACTTTTTTTTCCTCCCTTTTCAAATCTCGTATTGGCAATAAATTCTATTTACACTAAGTGAAAATAACATATTGTACACTGTTAAATTAGAGGATTTCTACTATCAAGTATATACTTGTTGAAATAGTGCAATTACTGCACTGCAGTATTGTAAGTGACATATAAAACAGTATGCAAAATCAACATATGAGTGGTAAATTATAATTAATTATTAAATGGATGCACCCGTATGGTCAATAAGCCCCCTACACCTCCCCTAACATACCCAATACTTTTTTTCCACTTTTGCTTATTTCCTTTATTTTTATGAAAATAAATGCTTTACGTGTGATTAGAGATTGAAAGGGATTGAACCCGCGTAGCTTGCGGTCAAAAGCCAACGCAAACACACTATCCATCTGCCACTGGAGCTGATGTTTTACAGTTACTTTTAACTAAATGTAAATAGACGCTCCGTATTTTTTGATTGACAGATGTCTCGCCCAGTCAGCGGTGAGTAATCCCAAACAAATGGCACTGTCTCAAACTATACCTAACTCTTCCGGTTTGTCATTGTGTTTTCTGACTTGTTAATTTGTTTTCGGATTTGTCGTTGTGCTTTCTGACTTGTTATTTTGTTTTCGAATCTGTCATTGTGTTTTCTGACTTGTTGTTATAATGTTTTCTGAATTGTTGTTGTGCTTTCTGAATTGTTATTTAGTTTTTAAGACTTGCATTTGCGTTTGTAATTTGTTATTTTGTTTTCAGAATTGTGATTTGCTTTGCACTTCTCGGCCACCGTAGCCATCCCTACGAATCAATACACTATATTATAAGTTTTCTGAAGATATACGATAGATTTGAGTGAAGAGCAAAATAGTTGAAAATCTTCCCCTCCAGTGATATGTTAACTGCTATCCCTTAAGCGTAAAACTCAGTGCCATTCAGAATAATGTATTTTAAATCTATCTTTAACATGCAGTTTATCTAAAGTGAATATTCAGCTCGATTTTGTACACATAGATTATTTTATTGCCAAAGGTGAAAAGCTGTTGACTGTGGTTGTTCTTTTAGAGCTACCAATAGGTAATAAATATTTACCATTTATGACATGTCACCTGTGTTTAGCGGATCGATTCCACACACTGCAGCCCCATTCCTGTTATAGACTTCCTGTCATTTCAGTGACTGATGTAGAAGGATCTGAATTATTTCCCATTGTTCTGCCTGCATCTTGGAGGACATTACAAACTAATTCAGCGCTTTCCTAAATAAGAGATGACTCAACATTTTTTGGAATCTATTTTCATTCTCTACACTGCACCATCTAATGCAGAAATGCCAGGAAATGAGAGTGGAATAGCAGCCGGCTGTTAATTTTGAGTTAACGCCGCTGAAGCGATGGCCGACTGCACCAACCAGCCGTGCTTTTATTAATCACAAAGCTACTCCGTTGCCTCCGTTGGCCACACTTTTGTTTATCAAGAATTGTCCCCAAATAATATGCAGGCCTTCTTAGCGTAGCATTAGGGGGTCGAAGAGATTACACATCCTTTGCACGTGTGTCCGGGTTTCTGTTCGTTTTTCGTGTACGAAAGGGTGTGTACACGCTGCTACATTGTCAAGTTATTCTCTCAAGGAGAATAGTTGAACGCTCACATGACAGGAAACAGCAGGTGGTGCTTTGTTCGGGAAAATGCAGGCTCAAATTATGGCGACTCACAACATGAAAAATATGGTGTGGAGACCACCTGCTTCTGCTTCTCAGGACAATGGAAACAGTGATTTATGAATGGTCTTTACTTATTTGGAGGCCTGAAACGAGGGCAGAGGCATTGATGTCATTGTGGTGGGATAGAAATTATGAATTGTGCTATGTGTCGTCGCTTTTCTGCAAAGCCAACTGGGTCATGTCACCCAACCAAAATATTCCAGGAGTGGAATTTACTTGATAGAAGATGCAAGCTTGGAGGTCCTTAACCACACCACTGACTGCTCATAAATTATTAATAAAGAATCCTGTTTTGCAGGCTGCCAATCATCTCATGTAATGGTTGTCAGCTGGAGGTGCATGTAGCACAACGCTGTGAAAATGCCAAGGCGAACACTTTGTATAAATCGTCTAAATTGCTTGAAAATGTCATGGGCTGCTGGAACTCAGATGTTGAATAAAGTTATTTAAAAGAATAGAGGGATATTGTTGCACCGACTTTCTTATTAGTATCAAAGAGTTATGAGAAAGGGAGACCTGGGGCAGCTGTAACATTTTGAACATTTTCCTTCATAACGCACTGCTACAAATCTAGCTGGCCTTTTTTGGTATAAGAAACCGTAGCTGTGAGCCGTAGCCATTAATAGACTTATAATAAGAAAGGCTAGATAATAAAATTGAAATTAATAGAAGTCATAGTGCTACAGTTGTAACAGTGATTGCTGGTAATTATATTAACACACTATCTGAAATAAGAGCATACCTCGAAGTAATATAATTTCTTTAATACCTATTAGTATCACTTAATCATTTAAATTTTTATATGGTGCTATTTCGTTTAGCTTAGTTTAGTAAGGAACGTTTTATGTATTTAAAGCAGAAGACATGGGGATACCTGAATTAATTTTAATTGTTTGAAATCACCATTTTAAAAACAAAAAAAAAAAAAAAAAAAAAAAAAGAAATTGTTGAATATTGCTGTATTCAACAAGTAGATACTTTCATCAAATAATGTTTACAGTATGTGATTACGGTACACATGTGATAGGCACTTTTGTGTAATTTTTAATTGCATCCAAAAACCGTAATTAGTACTGTGACTTCTCATAATGTCTTTATTATTATTCTTATTAATTATTATTATTATATAAACCAAAGGTACGGATGTAAGAGTTGCCATATCCACATATATAGAGAACAACAAGTGCCAAAACTCAAAAGCATTTTTGAAGATATCGCTGCTGATATTTATTTACCATAAGTAAAAGTACAGTTTCTGTAAGTAAATTTCATCCAGTTGTTAGTATTCATTAAAATGGACAAACGCATATTTTAATCTCCAATGTTATTATCAGTTTAGATTTGTTAGTAATTAGATCGATTTATGTATTATTAGTAAGTTTTAATGCTTCGCTAATTAGCAGAAGACAGCAACTGGTTTTAAATTCCAGTTGCGTAGATGGGGAACGTCGTAACACTGCATTACAATGTGCCCCGCTATTATTAGAACTATGCTATTGTATGACAATAGCAATGTAATTTACACTATTTACTTTTATGGATTTTATTGAGAAACCACAAGAAACGGGTGAATAAAGGCTGTCAATGTCTATGAGAACGATTGTCTTGTTTCTATGAGAGCTGTGTGTGGAACTTTGTTTTGAACTATACTTTATAGCTGTGTCTTGCGATCAGGGCCGTCCCAAGCATGGTTGCAATGTGTTCATTGTCAAACTCCAAAATTAGATTATTTTTCATTCTTAAAAAATGCCATTATTTTTATTTTATTGACGCAATATTTTAGTTTGTCTTGTATATGTTTTTCATTAGATCAGATAACATTTTAAGCTGTCATATGGTAATGTTACAATGTGCCCCACCTACGGGGCATGTTGTCACATTTCACTTCCTTTCTTTTCAGGTAAATAACGAAAAACGTATACACTAATTATGAAACCGAGCGACATACTTGTACTACACAAGTGTGAAATTAATGTTAAATTAATCAAAAAGTGTTAGGTTGTGCCCCACGCTCCCCTACTGCTCCAGTTTTGAATAGTCATCACAGGAAATGACATTACCATCATTACACATAAAAAAAGAAGAAGATTCTATTTTTTATTTTTTGGGTTTTTGGAAATATTTTGGTAAATATTTGGTTTTTGGAAAGTTTTTTGGAAATATTTACATATTATCTTATGCTTTATAATTATTACATCCACTTGTGGCTCTTATTTATTCATTAATTTATTATAAATTCAATATAAGACTACTTATTATAAACAAATGATTATGATTGTTTGAAGAATGTCCTGCAAATCATCATTGTGTACTTTCTCCCATTGCAGTACCATCATTCTGGGGGCTTGTAAATTCTGCATGGAATCTGTGTTCTGTGGGGAAGAGACAATCTCCAGTCAACATTGAGACGAGCCATATGATATTTGATCCCTTCTTGACACCACTGAGGCTCAATACTGGCGGACGAAAGGTAAACCATGTCTTATGTGATGTCTGCATGGCTACAGTGTCAGTGCGGTGAGATACCTGGGAAAAGTAAACATTGTTTCTAGTGTCAAGGTGCTATGATCAACTGTGAAAATGATACTTTAGTGAAAAAAAGCATCTAGGTCAGTGGTTATGCTATTCAGAACGGTTAGGAAAGTAAATTATGGTGCTTAGTTTGAATTACTATTTTCCACTGCTGTTTTTACAGTAGCTGATATCCTGCAGCGTCTCATGCCGACTCCAACAGCATTTTTATTATTATTATGCATGCAGCTTTGACCTCATATCATTCGACATGGTTTGTCACACTGCAGGACAGTTTAAAATGAACTAGTTATAGATACATTGGAAGAAACAAGAAACCATTTTCACTCAGAAATTGCTAGTAAATTTCACAGGCATTTACAACTACACACTTTGAATTAAACATGCCTATATTTATATAAATTTTGTTTGTAAAAAAAATCCATGTGCACATTATGCATCAACTAACCACATACAATTGCCATCATTTGTTTGTCAATAGAGAGAGGATGGCATGTTTTGCATATTAATAAATCCTCTCTTCAAATGCATCAGCAGTGGGTAACTGAGGTCGTGCATGTGGCGGCACTAGAGGCAGAGATTCATACTCATACAGATCAGTCAATGACTAGAGAAAGGAAGGATAATAATCCACTGCATGGCTATTTGGCCAAAGCACTCTTGACATGCCAAGTCTTATGAAATAATTTGTTGCATTCATTATTTGTAATTTAAAAGAATAGCAATTCACATTGAAACAATTTCATGAAAGGGGTTTGTCCTAAACTAAAAAAGGTCAATTGCTGTAATTTTAAAGCCATT
The DNA here is from genome assembly GCA_018155175.1 of Sinocyclocheilus anophthalmus. Taxonomy (NCBI): domain Eukaryota; kingdom Metazoa; phylum Chordata; class Actinopteri; order Cypriniformes; family Cyprinidae; genus Sinocyclocheilus; species Sinocyclocheilus anophthalmus. Next base: position 48,003 of record JADLZN010002734.1, on the reverse strand, counting down.
TACTAGATTTTTGCTTGATAAATATATCAGCATGGAAAGTTCATGAGTTGAAAATGTTAGATCTTTTTTTTTAGAGATCGTTTCAGATAACCAAGAAAACCCCCCTGTCCTCTGATTTCGTGGAACATGTTAGACAAATCATTTTTTCCACAGGAATATTTTGGTTTCAGTCATACTGGACTGTAGTCCTTGATGAGTGTGTTTGAAATCACTCCATATGTGTTTGAGTTTCTGTCAGAGTGGAGTTTACATTGCCAGGCTCTCCACAGCATGATAAATGGACTAATGAATAGTTAAAGGAAATTAAAATGACCTCAGAATAGAAAACCAATTAATCAGGCGCAGACATGCATCAAGGTTATGTGCTGTGAATTGAGGGAATCACAGTTATTAAATTGTCTGTATTAATTGAATATTTGCTCTGCTGTAGATGAGCCGCAATTACTTGAAGAGCTTTTAATGAATTTAATCACTCTGACAAGGGAGGAAGATGACAGTATCGTGTCCCTTATTGAAGTCTCCAATCAGCAAAGTGGAGAATTTGAGACATGAATGTGAAAAGATGCCACATGCAAATATATTCTCCCAACGTCATTAGCTTTGGGGCGCAGTAGATATGAGATAGGACTAATTACCGAAACGAATCAGGCCACATGCCGTTTAGCGTGGCATAGATGTACTGTAGAACATAGTGTAGTATATTGTCTCACTATGTGTCACCTTCCTTTGTCAGCGTTGGTAAAACGGAACAGAATTCCGCCCAGAGATAAACAATGACAGATACGATCTGCACACAGATTTTATTTAGTTACATGAATATCATATTAGATTACTTACTGAGTCAGCCTTGTCATTTCGATTTCATTAGCTTGGGTAGTTGACAGTGTGAGATACATTCTCTGTGTAAACTGATGGCATCAGATCGGCTATTAGTCAGCTTAAACAGGCCGATGTTTGAACTTAGGGACAACACGACTCTAGTGCAGATCACACACATATACAGTACACACCAAAAGAGACTCGCCGTGATAAATAAATGTAAATGAACAATAGATTTTCTTCTTTTTTTTTTCCAAATGACTTGTTCTTGAGGGAACTTCTGTAAATCTGTTACTGATAGTAATGGTAATGTAGAGTGAGCCGGTCATTATCATCTGATTATGCTGGAGTGATCAAGACCTTAATGCAAAGCATGGGGTGTTTTGATGTCCCTCTTGGGGTTTGTTTTGCAATTAGCATTGGATGACTGTACATTATTCAAATTTTTATATAGCTACATACTTAGGCAAATACATGGCAATGGAAAATTGTTTTGAGTTAAAACAGGCCAGGGTTTCCCAAGGGTTTGTGAGGGAACAGGGGATTCGTGAGTTAAAGAAAAGCTTAAAGAAATCATAAAAAATGTAAAAATCAAGTAAATAAATAGAACTGCTCAATTAATTGAAATAACAAGATGTGGTTGTTATTTTAGTCTACATGACTGCATGTTTCAGACTATTGCAATAATAATATGCAGTAATTATAATTTTATAATTAGTGAAAAATAATATTAAAAACTTTATTATTATTATGCTGTCAAATTATTGGAATATCAACTTAAAATCTAAGAGGGTACTTTAAGAAAATATTTAGTGTCAAAAGGGCCAGTTTTACTAAACGGCAAATTAGCGTAAGAGAGCAATTCCAAAACAGCGCAGATGTGTGAGGATATTTCTGCGAGTGATTTACTAACAATGCACACATTAAAAAACACAGACACAACATCTCATTTCCATAATGACAATCACAATAGCAGCGCAAATTACCATCTGCTTTAAGACATGCTTTTTTGGCGCATTAAATAATGAGAAAATACTAATAATTTGACGAACGAACTTTAGTAAAATCATGTTGCATGAATGCATTTAAACTCTCCTACGATAAAATTTGTAGCTGAAAGGGAAACTCCTACAAATGTATATTAATAAGTCAGTGCCAAAATAGGCTGTGTCCGTGCCTTTTCGCGCAATTTCTTTACTGCGCGTACTTTAGTAAATCCTGGCAGGTACTATTTGAACGCCAAAGCTGATGTTGCGCGGTGCAAGCTGTTAGTAAACGACCCAAAGTGGTTTGGACATCCCTGAATTGAAATATTAATGGAATAATGAAGAAATTATGAATATTACTAACATTTAAAGGGATGAAGGAATAGTTCATCTAAAATTAAATGTTGTTTACGCACTCTCATGGTTATGTTAACTGTATGACTCATTTTCTGAGGAACACACGAATATTTTGGGGGGTGAGAAAAATATCAGTAAATATTTTTATAGATTATTATATATTATTTATTTGAATTTTGTTATGTGCATATGATGAAAGACAGTGAGGCCCCAATGTTGTTTGAACCTCAGTGCTCTACAAAATATCTGTTCCACAGAAGAAAATCATAGCGGCCACTGTTTAAAATATCTGATTGCTCAGTGGAGCCATGTAATAAGAGGTGATGGCAGTGTCAGTTAGATATAATATTCTGTTCGTTTGAGTTCAAGAATCAGTGATGTAATTTTTCCTGTAATCTGGCCAGTGGGAGAAATAGATTGAAACCATTTAACATGCAAGATGCATGTATGACCAGATGGGGAGTTCTGCTGCCACAGGGAGAGAACGCTCCTCTTGCAGCACTGAATCAGTATACTTACACTGGGAACACGGTGGAACAAGAAACATGGAGCCATGGGATGACATCTGTAGTGATCTGTGGGGGCACACTGTTGGGGGTGTCCTATTACATATTCGGCCCCCTAGCTTTCGTTTCTCACACATGTGACTTCCATGTTGGCTTTGTACCTGAACGTTTCAGCTCTTTTCACTGTTTGTTGCAAATGTTTGCACTCGCATACTAAACCGTTTCTGTACCCTTGTTGCTAGCGGTTTATATTTCATGAACCACGCATGCCATGCCAAGTCGCTCCTAGACAAGAATTTACATCCATTGTAATTCTGCAACTCTGCAGAATATGCCGCTTATAGGCATGACTGCTTCATTTCCTTTGCGAACTTCTCGTGTTGGCAAACCCTGGGGAACATTAGCATAAAATGTCAAATATTTTTGAATAAAAGTGCAAATGTAAAATATTTATTAGAGAAAGCATTTGCAAAAGATGCCTCAACATACACGTGCATACATAAAGCTCAGCTATGTTTTTCATGGTGAACGTAATAAACCACAAAGGACACAGATGTTTATTGCTGAGGGTGAAACGCCTCGTGATTATGAGAATTGATTTAGTTATGCAAATTACTGATTCAAATTAATTAGACTCAAGTTTGTGTTGGCTGAACCTGCTAAGCTGTCACAGTATACAAAGCAGTTTGTGCATGAATATCTCAAAGGCTGCAATTATGTCTGTCTCGCCGTGGCCTCTTGCTTGTCAAGGCCCTGGATTTAATTACTGCTGGATTGCGAGAGCTCGAAGCCCTGATTCCGAGTCGGAATACGCAACCTAAGCCGGCGTTCGTAGCTCGTCCATTTGTGTGGGTGTATAAATTTGAATCATAAACATGGAGCTAAAAAGGATTAGGAAATCATTAGGTTCAATCACTTGTGTCCGCAGGAAGGAGTGTTTGTAGGGTCCAGGGGTTGCGAGGCAATCTCACTGTAGCATGAGTCGCAGGAAAATAGGTCACAGGGAAAGAGGAAATGGATCAGCAGTCTCCTGTCCTCTATTCTCAGATCAAAGCCTGAGTGCTCCACCGCAGCAGAGATTCTGAGTGCGCCTTCTTGTTTGTGCAGTTCAGATCCTACTTCAACATTATGATAGCAGGGTTTTATTGAAATCTTCAGATCACTTTGTGGGTTTCGTTGTACCAAATAAGAACTGCTGGGTGAAATCAATTGAATCTCAATTTCAAAGGACTATATTGGAATGATTTTCTTTTTATTAAAAACAATCGATTGTATTAAAGTTATTTATATAAAATAATGTTTAAAAAAATTGTTTGTTTTGTTGTTTTATTTAGTCTTGTCTTGTTTTTGTTTTGTCTTTTTTTTTGTTTGTCCTGTCTTGTTCAGTTTTGTTTGGTATGGTTTTGTGTTTTATGTTTTGCTTTCTTTTTGTTTGGTTTTGTTTTGCGTTGCTGTTTGTTTACTGTATAAAACCTACTGAGCCGTCTAACTACGCTGTTGTATTCTATGTTAACATCCTGCCTGAACTGTAACCTCATAAGGGACTGATTTAGAGCACTCTGCTGGAAACTCCACTGTTGATGTGACTTTTTATTGATATTTTTTAGTATTTAATAATTGATATTCCTAATCCATTTTCAACTCACTTTATCTGCTGTTTTTACTTCTTTTGGAACAGGTTTCGTTAGCGTGCCTCTCATTAGGTTTTGGGCCAGAGCTAATGATTGAACTAGTGTGGTAGTGTAGTATGGAGATCAGGGTGGTTGGTTTCTAAAGGTATTGCTGTTTAAATGTACATGACTGTGAAAGATGCATGACCGTCCTCCCCCAGTAACACCTACATTTGTTCTGTTTCAGTCTTCTGTAAATGCTATATGCATTGCCTTAGCGGCAGATGCACTGAAATAATTATGCAGCTCATGTAACAGCACAAACACATACAAAAGTCAGTGCTCAGTGCAATTTGCATGCCGCAAAGTCCTGGTTCTGAGTACTGTGTTGTGGAGGATGTGACAGACTACAGAGATCTGGCATACTTTCCTTAACCAATATGAATAAACCACAACTGAACTTTAAAAAAAAAAAAAAAGTTATTATAGATTTTTGTTTTTGTTTCATTCCATAGTAAAGATATCCAAGCACTGCAATATCTTCATTTCAGGTGTTCGAGTCTATGAGGCTTATAATGGTTGTACACTAATGGAATAAATATGTAAACATGCTGTGGACATCCTTCTGTGACTACTCTCAATCCTTAATCTCAAGGATAATCTAGTTAAGACCTTCTCCTTGATCTTGTTTAAAGATGCTAAGTCATTAAGAACTAAACATTGGGTAACATCATGCAGTCTGATTGTTCATTATCTGTGGTCTTTAAAACACAATATATAGTGATTAGACAATTAACCTGTTGTCAGTTTGACATCAGTTTGAACATTACTCATGGTCAATTTGGAACTGTGACCAGGTCAGTAATCTTATTTAAAAAGATTATCTTACATGGTTATACATTTTACAACAGGGCATGGAGATATATAGATTTTTCTGGTAATCTTGAATATCGTGATTTTAATGCACTTTTCTTGGCCATTAAGTTTCCTAAAGACCATATCATAATTAGAGTAGTAGCAATTACGATGTTTTAAAAGCCTCTTGCATTTAAAATAATTTAGCCAAAACTGCTTTAGGGCTAGTTAGTTTAGTTAATTTCCATGTACAGTATCAGTTCAAACTGTCAATTCAGTGAATTGATGTATAACTGATTCAGTGTTTCCTTTTTGATATAAATGCTAAAAAAAGGTAATATGTAAATAAGCATGTCTGGTTTTATGTTTTGATATATTGGTGTGTATAAATTATTGTTCGTTGTGTTTAGGGATGTTCATTTTAACCGTTTAACCGGTTAACTGACGGTAAGAATTTTCGGTTAACTGACGGTAAGAATTTTGACCGATTAATACAATCAGTTTAGGGATGTTTATTTTAACCATTTAACCGGTTAACCGACCGTAAGAATTTTGGCCGATTAATACAATCAGTTAAACGGTTTAAAAAGTCATTTAATTCTTTATTTTTTCAGTAATTTATCAAAATATTTAAAAAGGTTTGCTGCATGGTTAAAATAAGCTATGCATATTAAAAATATGTTTTTTTAGGGGGAAAAACATAAGTCGCGTTTTATTTTTTAATTCAGAAATAGGCCTAATGCCGACGCGAAATGTTTACAAACATTATAATAAACACTGTAAACATAGCTAGGCTATTTTAGTTCCCCTCACTCCACAACAAATCCTTTCAATTAACAGTATTTAGAAAAGAACAAGAATTAAAAATATAAGAAGCTATAGCAAAACGACAAGCCAAAACGAATTCATTTAGGTTCAAACGAAACTGAAACTGTTGGGTCTCTCATTCCACTCAAAATCAAATGTTTCCGTATTCGTGATGTATTTGAAGGCAAATTATAATTTATTATGTACTTCACTCGCGTTCCAATATCCACGTAAAACAAAATGTTTTACATCACGGCGGTGCAGTGATAACACTTAACCTTAACAGCTTAACAGTTAAAAATCGGTTAACGAGCGTTGGTTGTCGGTTAGGAAAAATAACTGAAATTAACATCCCTAGTTGTGTTCATAGTTAAAAATGTGTAGAAAAGTATAATTATCAAGATACTGAATATTTTGTCAAAAAGTTTTTGGGCAGTATAGTGCCCTAATTCACAATAATCATCTTTGCATGCTGAACACAACTGACCCAATATCAACAAATTTTGATAGTTGAAATTTGTTTAATTGTTATGAAACTGGACTGGTGTTGTTAATCTTACATCATGTAATATCATCAGACTGACAGAGAGCTGCAGCAGCAAAGTTCTGCTACGTAATCTGCTAGCTGCTCTCATTCGGTGCTGTATTTTTTTTCTGACTAGCTCTTTGGCAATTTGTAATAGTCATGGTAGCCGATATAGACTAGCCATCAAATATGATCAGCAGGGAAATGTAACATATGTTTTGCATGTTTATGTTTGCTAACAGTCTTGACAATGGAAGAGAATGACATACATAACCGATAGTGACAAGGGGTAGCGCAATGTTAAGCTGTGAGTCAGTGGAGGGAATAGTGTGTTCTCTCACATTGACGCTAGCTACTAATAAGGTCAATGAACAACCTGATTTAAAATGAACACATTACACCAGTTTTGTATCGCAACAGTTAGCAGACAATTTAGGACTCTGTGTGTCTAAAGGGCCTCATTCATTCCTATTAGTTTTATATAGAGTATTGATCTATTTGCCTAAGTGCATTTTAGAAACCTGTAGCATGGCTTATGATATACTGTGCAAGCATATGTAAATAAGCCAGTGGTGTAGATTTCAGTATGTGCAATATGTATGGATGAACTCTGCAACATTCTACCCAAACAGACTCTGAGCACTAATGTATTTCAGTAAGTGACTGTATATTTAAACCATGCATTTGTTATCTGAATGCACATTATAATAATTATACAGAGATGTATTGTTCCATAAAACTCAAGTTGAAATTAGCAAACAATGGAGCGAAGCATTGTGGTGTTTGTTGTTTTACATTAGCTGAGTTTGAGGGCCATCAGCGGAAAGAATTCGAACACAGTGTTTTATAAAATGGAGCCCAAAGCCCATAATTTCATATGGTTAATGAGAAGCCTTTTTTTTTAAATCTGCAATGCTCTTGTAAATATATATATATAACATATATATATATAGATCTACTTATAGTATCTTATACTCTTATATATATATAGAATATATTATATATACAGTATATGAGGCAAATCAAATCCATGCCTCAACAGTGCATCAAGTACTATTGATCGAAAACTACAAATAACTTGTATAGTTTCATAACATTGTATATCCTCAACTACATCTGAGCATATGTAATCAGTTGCGATCGTACTTGATGTAATGACGCTTAAGTGTTATCGATCCCCATAATGTATGATCTTCACCTGCAGCCACTCATAATGAAAATATTAATGATGCAGCAGAGAATTTGTTGAGGTTATAGTATTTTGTGATCATATCACCGTACCACTGATATACAGAGAGTACATTAATTATCAAATTGTAAGTGCAAAACTAGATGACAAAAATATCAAGTGACAACAGAACAAGATGTAAAATATATCTCTATATTAGCTTGCTGAAGAGTCTTATGGTGACACCTCTCTTTTCTGTTGATTGACACATGGGCAAGAGCCCTCTGGTCAGCTGTCAGGATGACTGATTGGTTCAGAACGCATAGAGGCCTGCTTGAAAATGAAGTCTCAGCATACAGTGCACTACACTACACCACAGCTTTCATTAGTTGGACTTTCTATAAGAAGCTAAAAGAGGGAATTCGCTAAGAATATATTGCATGACTAATAGCATTGTTTATATTCACATGATGTATGTTGTTTTGGCACCCAGTTCATTGTTATGAGAATGAAGTATCAGCACTATTTTTTAAATATTTTTTTTATTTGTCTCACTTTATTTTAAGGTCCAATTTTTGCTATTTACAAACCATTAACCACGACAGTAAAACTTTACAATACGGGTACATGAAAAATCATGTACTAATGCCTAAATTAATACTTAAAGGTGCCATAGAATGGAAAACTGTATTTACCTTGGCATAGTTGAATAATAACAGTTCTGTACATGGAAATGACATACCGTGAGCCTCAAACACCATTGTTTCCTCCTTCTTATGTAAATCTCGTGTCCCTAGACTTCTATTTCTGAAAATATCACAGTTAGGAGATTTATAACGAGTGGTTCCCTGCATTATTACAGCAAAGCGCGTGATTACAGTACTAAGCCGCTGCAATGGAGCAGCTCTAATGCAATTAAATTAAAGATAATGTACCATAGAGCAAAAACCTACTACTACTCGTTAAAAAATGCCACGATACACCAAAGACGAGAACCAAACAGCAATGTGATAAGCGCATTATTCAAACAAAGAAACTAACAACAACAGAAACAACAGACAGCAGAAAGGAGGTAAGGATGTCTACTACGAAGTATATGAATGCAATTAATATAATATTAAACATTCAGTATTAACGCCTGTATAGCTGATGTGCGCGAGCTGCTAAACAAAGCACGCTGAGTGGATTGAGCGCGCGGCGGCGCATATGCGCGAGCTTGTCGAGTGAATATATCTTTCTCACAGACATCACTGGAAAGTAGTTCGGTCGGATATTCAAAAACAAGTAAAACATGCACAAGTGACTTAACGGTAAGGGAGATAGAGAGCGAGAGAGAGAGAGCGAGAGAGAGAAAGTTCTGTTGTGTGATCTTTGATGTTCACTCACGTAGCACACGCATCATTTGGATTAAAACTAAACCGTAAAAATAAAAACATTTATAGGGGCATTCACTATAACATCATTTATTTTGAACCTTGTGGCAAAAGTGAATCTAGCAGCTTGTGTGAAATGCGCTAGGCTGTACTACTGTCCTCTCATTCTGCATCAGTACAAATACCTGCACGCGTTGCGCGTGTTTTGCTTGCTTGAGTGTTTAATGGGCATAATTACGTGTGAAAATAACCGAAGGATATACAGTGAAACCAAAAATGATTCAGAGACCAGATATCATTTTTAATATTTTTTCCTAGTAGATGCAGGCCACTATAGTTAATTTAGGTAAGTGAGGATAGCAAAATAAAGTAAACTGTGACAAATCATACCCAAAAATTCTTATACAGTGGACTACCTGTAAAATTGATACAAAATTTGGGTCCAAAGATTATTCAGACCGAGTCTGGGAAAAAAAATGTAAGTTGAGGTTTGCATGAAGCTGGTGACAGCATGCCCAGGAGACTACAGGCTTTCATTAAGGCTAAGGGTTGCCCAACTAAGTATTCATTAGTTGTGTAAATACTGTCATAATAACAGCTGTCTGAATAATTATTTGGTTGATTGTAATCTATTACATAAATTTCTATCAAAGTTATCTAACATTATCAAGATGAATTTGTTCTGACACAGTGTAACTCTGAGATCTTGTCATTTTATTACCATTTTCTAAACTATAGCGAATAAACTGTGATAATGTGAAATGTTGAAGGTGTCTGAATAAATTTGGTTTGACTATCTATTTGATAAACTAACATTATACATACTCTTTTGGTTCTGTACCTAATATTAAAAAAGTTTACAAATGCAATGAAAATACAGGTATTGGTATCGACAAGTACCACAAATAAAAGTATCGGTATCGGGCGAGTACTGGAAAAAGTGGTATCGGTGCATCCCTACCCAGAGGGCACTAAAACAAACTGATCACACAGAGAATGAGTTGGGTCTTTTAATATACACTCCGCTTTCCCAACACATCTTGAGGTGTAAACCTCACCCAACTTACTCTGTGGTCTGCCAATGATTTTACTAGCTATATTAGTGACTCTTGCCAGATTATTTTTCTGCTTGCAATTAAGATGCCCATACCATGAAGTTAAATTATAGGTCAGCACACCCTCTACCAATGATTTGTAGGCAATCTCCAATATGTTTTGACTTACTCCAAACCTACTGATTCTCCGTATCAGGAATAGACGTTGCATGCATTTTTTAAAAATATTATTAGTGTTATCCACAAAACACAGTTTACTGTCTATATATGTGCCAAGATATTTAAAATTATCAACAATCTCAACCGGGTGACTCTCTATCATTACAGCCACAACTGCAACATTTTGCCTAGTACGACTGATAACTAATTCCTTGGTTTTATTTATATTTAATACCAGTGCACTATTATTACACCAGCCCAGGAGTTCCTCAACATATTTCATATATTCAACCGACTCATTTATATCACCTTTTTGGAGAAGTCCTACCAAAGCCATATCATCTGCATACTTAAAAAGTTTAAAATTAGAATTGTGAATCATAAAATCATTAATATACAATGAGAATAATACAGGTGATATGACACTTCCTTGAGGGGCCCCCGTATTAACAGTGCATTCATCTGAGAGCTGACCATTATACCATACCCTCTGAGTACGGGACAACAAAAAGTCCTTAATCCACAAAACCAGGTACCTGTTGACACCAATGGATATTAACCGTTCTAACAAAATATCAACCCTCATTGTGTTAAATGCTGATGTAAAATCTAAAAATAAAATTCTGGCGTATGCATTTGAATTTTGTAAATTATAAGTTACAAAATTCATCATAGTTAACACAGCATCATCAGTGCCCCCATTTCGTCTATATGCAAACTGCAAAGGATCAATACTTGAACCAACAGATGACATTAGATGTTTGACAAGAATCCTTTCCATAGTTTTACATACCACAGAAGTTAAAGCTATAGGGCAAAAATCATTCACAGTATGAACTGAAGGCCCCTTTGGTACTGGGATTATCACACTTTCTTTCCATAAGAAAGGTACAGTTCCAGCTTGCAACACATTTCAACTGGTGACAACAGCTCTTTAACACTTTACCACTAATACCATCAGGCCCCCCAGCTTTACCAGGTTTTATCTTAGAAATGGAAGCGACCACATCCAACTTCGTCAAATTAATAGGGGAGCAATATGGGATGGTCTGACAAATACTATTGCAGTTAAGACTGCTAACCTCAGTATCAAATCTGTTAAAAAAAGTTATTCATATCATTAATAGGTATAGTAATTGGTGGATCACTGCCTTTTATCATTCCTACCCATCATAATATTCAGACCATCCCACACTTGCCGAACATTGCCTGTTGTAAAATTTCCCTCAATCTTATTCTTATAATGTAATTTAGCTTCCCTCAATTTACCCCTTACAACTCTTTTACACTCTCTAAAAGTAATAAAATCACCACCACAAAAAGCTCTCTTTTTTATCATTCAGACACCTTTTCAAGTCTTTAGAAACCCATGTCTTATTATTAGCGAAAATTCTGACCGTTTTGGTCCCAATCACGTTTTTCTCACAAAACTGTATATAAGCTGAGATTGTGTCTGTTATTTCATTCATATCATTTCCAGTATTAAAAAACAAGTCCCAATCCGTGTCATCAAAACAGTCTTGGAGCTGCTCAACAGAATTATTCGTCCATACCTGAATGTCCTTTGTGACCACTGTTTGCTGCTTAAGTTTGCTTCTATATTTAGGCAGCAGATGTATAACGTTATGGTCAGATTGCCCCAAAGGCGGCCGACACAAGGTTTTATATGCGTCGTTAACATTTCCATAGCAACAGTCCAAGGTGCAGGTGGATCGAGTTGGGCAAGTTACATATTGCTGCAAAGAGGGTAAATAATCAGACAAACTACACGTTAAAATCTCCTAAAATAAAAACCGGCTGTTCGGTAGACTGAGAGAGAACGCAATTATAGCTCTCTGCTAATCTTTCAGCAGCTATTTCCAATAATAAATATAATATGCTATATATAATCGGTTATTTCTTACAAAAACACATGGATTCGCAACAGGAGGCCTTTATTCCGTCTGACGGCACGTTTTATTATGGATATGCGCGCTTTATTTGAAGACTTGTGGACTGTTCAACTGCAACACCCGCCGACTGCAATGATAGAGCTTGGAATAGCCAGGACAATTTTTAATATAACTCCGACTGGATTCGTCTGAAAAAAGAAAGTCACATACACCTAGGATGCCTCAGGGGTGAGTAAAACACAAGCTAATTTTAAATTTCTTTGGCGTTAACTAAAACCTTTAATTAATCAAATACTAACGATTATTAAAGTTGTTAACTAATCATGAATTAAAGGGGTCATATGATGCTATTTAAAAATGTCCTTTCTCTTTGGAGTGTTACAAAATCTTGGTGCATAAAGAATAGCGTAAAGTTGCAAAGACTGAAGTCTCAATTCCAAAGAGATATTCTTTATAAAATTTGAGTCAACCACGCCTACCTAAAACGGATCATTCTAACACGCCCCCACATACCTAAGTCACAATGTGGGAAGATTTGCATAAAGCCACCCAAATATTCATGCAAAGATAGAAGGCGTAACTTTTATCCTCGCTGTAGAATTGTTGCTGCCGCCATGTCATGAAGGCGCTGTGTGCTTCGTTGTGAAAGCGAACTACTTTGTTGGCCTTCCAAAAGAAGACGATATCCACTTTGTCATGCCTAGAGCTGATCTGTGCTGGTGGTTGAGGGAATACATCAACTTTCACCGTGGATGAAGCGGAGTTCAGTCCGGGGTCGTCACATGTGGTTGACGCTCATTCGTCGCATCTGCCGGGCGCACCGTTCTCAACCCCGCCGCCTCAGCTCACACTAGCCCAGCCTCAGCTCACGCTAAGCCGGGGCTTCAGCTCACTCTATCCCGGCCTCAGCACACGATAAGCCGGGGCTTACCCTAACGCTAGGCGCGTGTTTTGTTGTGAAAGCGAAGCTACTTTGTTTTGTCTTCCAAAAGAGGACACGACTACAAATCAGTGGTTAAGTTGTATTTACAACACTGTTCCAGAACAGTTTAACCCAAACCTTACTCACGTAAGTAAGTTTTAATTAAACGATTTGCCACTGATGATTCAAACGGCGAGTTTTGAGCAGTGTAGAGTAACAATTGTTGTTTGTCGTTTCTCCAGATCCAAAAGGCAGAAGAGTTTTATGTTTACGCGGCGCGAGCCAATGCAATGACAAACGCAATTAAAAAGGGACGTAGACAGTCATATATCAGTAATTATGTTCCATGGATGCAACCAAACTGGGCTGTGCATGGGTTTTAATGAGTTTTGTATCGTCGCCTCGGCCGGACACGCATCAACAGGATGAGGGGCGCTAAAACATTTCCGTCTAACGTGAGGTATGCGCCAGTCAAACGCTTGAAGGCTGGCCAATCAAACACACCTCGCTTTTTCAGACCGATGAGCTTTGTAAAAATCGGCGTGTTTCAGAAAGGGGAGATAGAGGAGAAACAATAATGTACAGTATGTGGAAAAGTAAGTGTTCTTTTTTACTTTAAACTCTACATCCCCCCCTTCGCCCTTTGCTCGCCCCCCGTGCGCATAAACACATTTTGTTACACCAAATACACAAAATGATGATCTTTTAAATGGCATCATATGACCCCTTTAATGAAGAGCTATCCTTAACTACAACTGTAGTCATATGGATTAATGCATGAATAACGGCAGCCTTAATTACGTTAGTACATGTTTGATAGTTGATGTAGTAATTAACATTTATGGGTAAACTAAATCAAATAGCCTCTTTAAGAAATAATAAGAAATAATCTGACTTCGAAATGAATTTAAATAATTTAATATCATAATTTGAGCTTATGACATCTTCAGCTTTATGATTGATCTTGTCTGTTTTGTTGTTCTTTTTCCACAAAGAACATTTGTAGAACAATCCTGAAGAACAATCCTGAAGAAATGCCCAGAATCAGTTCACTGTCCATCCAGACCAGGGATGGGCAACTTTGATAGTGACGAGGGCCAGCATTTTTTCTCCTTTATACCAAGGGGCCGGATTACTAATCCACGTCCACACACCTTTTACACCGTCTTATTCAATTTCCTTTTTATTGAAGGAAATTAAAGTATAACTAATGTAATTTGTTTTTAAAGATTTTATTAAGTATAAAACGTGTGCAGTTATGCTAATTCAGAAGGAAAACGTGTGGTCAGTGGACAGAAATATTACCCGACAAGCCAAGTAAAACATTTCGAGTGCGTTGTCTGTAAATTGAACAAACAAATAACAGAGGGGGCTTGGGGCTGGTTTTTTTTTTTTTTGGGGTCCTTGTTATAGTATCCCTCCAGAACATTCTCAAAACAACCTAAAAGGACAGTTACAAAGGGCTTAATTTAAATAACCTGGTATCTGCAGGATTTTTTAAATCAAATTTAAGACCTTTAAAGACCTTTTTAAGATCTGCACTTCACATTTCAGCCTTTAAACAATTTTTAAGAAAAGGGATGAGTCAAAAGTATCAATTATTATATTAATTTAAACAATTATTATCAATTAATTATTATATTAAATAACATATAACTATATCTTAGTGTCTTAATTGTTTAGATTTTATAATGCATTAGCTTTTTGTCGATCCACTGGTTCACATTTAAAAATGTAGCAAAAATAGCAGATGGGCTTTTTGAAAAAGCAAATTCGTTCTCTGCCAGCAGGTTTCACTTTCAGAACTGCATAAATATAGTGGTTTCCCCGGTAACCGCAGTACACAAAGCTGACGTGCAGCGCTCAAGTTTATTCAGTGAAATCGTAGCCTTTTGGAGTTTAATCGTCATATTAATCCATATAGCAATTCTTGTCTTTCCGTCCCCAAAGACTTCTTATAATTCAGACTTTTTGTACCATTTAAGAGTTTTCATGGCCTTAAATGTAAACAATTTAACTGAAGATGTTTTAAGGACCCGCGGGAAACCCTAATAAGAACATTTAGTGCAAACATTTCTGTCATGCATTTGGCAAAAAGCTTTTGTTGACTATGAATTTTACCTTTTAAATTTGAGGCAAGTGCAACTCTGGCGTCCCCGTTGTTTGTGAGCAGTGGTGTGATGGCGATTTAAATAAAATACAGATTTCCAAACAATCCAAACATATGGGTATCCCCTTGAACTTGGTAAAAAAGATAATCTGTTTACCATCTTGACTTGAAAATACTGTTTTCATGGTCAGTTTTTCCGCCAGTTGTACCTCCGCTCTCTGACTTCTTGAAAATCCACACCACATCTCTTAACCGGCTAAATACTCGCTGTGTTAGTACGTGCTAGTAAACATGGTCCATAGCTTTTAATATTAGTTCTCTATTTTTCCATCCCAATACAAAATTGCCCCCAAAAAAGGTTGAAATGTCGCACACTCTAAAATTTTGGCTCAGATACCCATCCTTCCTGCTTCAGTGTCTGTGAATGAAGAATTGTGAAGAGACATAACAAAAAGGGCCTTTTATCTCTTTTACAATATCCTCCCATTGAAATATTAGTCATGTCAACTGTTCTTTGCACTCAGCCCTCAAAAATTCCTCTTTCTCTTTAGTTTCTACGCCTGTCATTTTGCTATCCGATATTTTTTGCCAGAGTCAGGCAACCGATGTATCAGTGTCTGAAATAGCCTCTTTACTTGTCAGTTGTGCCTTTTCCCTTTGTGCGCTTCGACAGTGCATTTAAAATCATCAAACGCTTTCTTTTTTCCAACTTTTAAAAAAATACATTCTGTTGCCTGTGAGTAACGTCTGTGAAAAATGATTATTAAAACATAATTTCCATTCCGTTTATGAAAAGATGGCAGTAGGAAGCTTCTAAAGAAGTTCCTTGTAATTTTTAAATTATTGATTCAGCTCTAGAATTTGGAGAGATGCATTGTAAGGCAGAAGAGAGAGGTTGGATCGAGCTGTTTTGCAGACAGAGATTTGGATACAAAATCCCGCCATTAGTGCCAAAGAGCCTGTTTTAATGGTTTTCTCACACTGTCAGTCTGCCGCACTCATATTTCGGCTCGCACTGTGCATGTGAGCTGCATTGATCTAAAGAAGTATCAAGGGAGCATTATCTTCCAAAAACAATTAGCATACGCCTTCAACTAACCTTAAATTGGAAACAAAGCCGAGAGTTGAGGTGTATCCAGAGAGATATGTGACCTTGTACTGAAGCCAGACATGACATGACATGTTTAGGTAAACTCATAACTCATGCATTTGATGAAATGGCTCTGTTGCCAGGTTCCATAACTGCAGGACTTTTATGCATATCCCTGGCTCCTCTGTGCCAAAAGATCAATGCAGACCTTGATAAAGGTACGCTCAATGGATTTCTGTGCTGTCATCTTCATCAAAGAATTCATCTCTCTTGGTTTAATGATGCTTAACCTAAAGTTCTTATCTTCGGTACCTTAATTTCTGTCTGGCCATTACAGGCAGGCAGTTACTTAATAAAATGCAAATGGATGAAGAGAGGAGTATAAATCATCTCCCTCTTGTTCCACATAGAATGATTATTATGCCTTCCTCATCATTATCATGGAGCGCACACTGGAAGTGTCCTTTCAAATGGAATATTTTCTCTGCTTCAGGTGAACTTGAGTCTTTTTTCAGAACAATGTGTCTAAAGTTGTCTAATTGGTGTGTTTTAAGAAACTTAGAAAGACTGTGGGTTCATACAAAGACTATGGATGTGTATAAACTTCAAATTGAATAGGAAATTATCTGAGGAACATATTTTTAGGTCTTTGCTTGGTTAAATACATGTGTGACAATCATTATATTTGCGAAATTTACCAAGCATTTGTTGACTAATCATTGATTTTGATTTTCATCAAAAAAAGCCTGGAAAATGTCACTTTTTTTAAACAAAAATATTTTGAGCAGAAGAACTGTTTTCAACACTGATAATAATAAATGTTAATTGAGCACGAAATCAGCATATTAAAACGATTCCTTCAAAAATCATTCCTTCATGTGACATTGGAGAAACTGGAGAGAATATTATATACAGTGGGTACGGAAAGTATTCAGACCCCCTTAAATTTTCACTCTTAACAATATTGCACCCATTTGCTAAAATCTTTCAAGTTAATTTTTTTCCTCATTAATGTAAACACAACACCCCATATTGACAGAAAAACAAAGAATTGTTGACATTTTTGCAGATTTATTAAAAAAGAAAAAACTGAAATATCACATGGTCCTAAAGTATTCAGACCCTTTGCTGTGACACGCATATATTTAACTCAGGTGCTGTCCAATTCTTCTGATCATCCTTGAGATGGTTATACACCTTAATTTGAGTCCAACTGTGTTTGATTATAATGATTGGACTTGAATAGGAAAGCCACACACATGTCTATATAAGACATTACAGCTCACAGTGCACGTCAGAGCAAATGAGAATCATGAGGTCAAAGGAACTGCCTGAAGAGCGCAGAGACAGAATTGTGGCAAGGCACAGATATGGCCAAGGTTACAAAAAAAATTCTGTGCTCTTAGGAACCTTAAGTGCACAGTGGCCTCCATAATCCTTAAATGGACGACGTTTGGGACGACCAGAACCCTTCCGAGAGCTGGCCATCCGGCCAAACTGAGCTACCGGGGGAGAAGAGCCTTGATGAGAGAGGTAAAGAAGAACCCAAAGATCACTGTGGCTGAGATACAGAGATGCAGTCGGGAGATGGGAGAAATTTGTAGAAAGTCAACCATCACTGCAGCACTCCACCAGTCGGGGCTTTATGGCAGATTGGCCCGACGGAAGCCTCTCCTTAGTCCAAGACACATGAAAAAACACCTGAAGGACTCCAGGATGGTGAGAAATAAGATTCTCTGGTCGAATGAGGCCAAGATAGAACTTTTTGGCATTAATTCTAAGCGATATGTGTGGAGAAAACCAGACACTGCTCATCACCTGCCCAATACAGTCCCAACAGTGAAGCATAGTGGTGGCAGCATCATGCTGTGGGGGTGTTTTTCAGCTGCAGGGACAGGGACTGGTTGCAATCGAGGGGAAAGATGAATGCGGCCAAGTACAGGATATCCTGGACGAAAACCTTCTCCAGAGTGCTCAGGACCTCAGACTGGCCGAAGGTTTACCTTCCAACAAGACCATGACCCTAACCACACAGCTAAAATAACGAAGGCGTGGCTTCACAACAACTCTGTGACTGTGCTTGAATGGCCCAGCCAGAGCACTGACTTAAACCCAATTGAGCATATCTGGAGAGACCTAAAAATAGCTGTCCACCAACGTTTACCATCCAACAGACAGAACTGGAGAGGATCTGCAAGGATGAATGGCAGAGGATCCCCAAATCCAGGTGTGAAAAACTTGTTGCATTTTCCCAAAAAGACTCATGGCTGTATGAGATCAAAAGGGTGCTTCTACTAAATAATGAGCAAAAGGGTCTGAATACTTAGGACCATTTCAGTTTTTCTTTTTTAATAAATCTGCAAAAAAATGTCAACAATTCTGTGTTTTAATTCTGTCAATATGGGGTGCTGTGTGTACCTTAATGAGGGAAAAAAATTAACTTAAATGATTTTAGCAAATGGTGCAATATAACAAAGAGTGAAAAATTTAAGGGGGTCTGAATACTTCCCGCACCCACTGTGTATACTATTCTATATATATATTATATTATATCGATAATATATATTCAGACTTTTGTCAGTGTTGTGGTGTCTTATGCTCACCATGTACCTTCCTATGCTATATTTGGTTAGTTTCCTTTGCCTGTCTGATTAGTTTATGGGATAAAGGTGTTCCCCGTTTACTCCATTGATCCAGGTGTTCTCGTCCTCTCCTCATCATGTCAGTGGTTAAATAGTTGTTCACTGTCTGTAGTTCAGCGTCTGGTATTATTGTACATGTCTCCGTCTGACGTGTGTGTTTTCCTGTTCCTGGATGGCATTAAGCTTGTTGGTTGGATCGACTCCTCGTTATCTTGCTCCTGCGTCTCCGTGCTCCACACAGTTAGCACAAGTGACAGAATAACGAACCACAAGAAGGTAAGCGGCGTTTTCCCCATGTTTGTTTTCCGCCTCCTTTGTGAAGTTTTATGTTTCCCATGTTCCCAGGGGCATGAAATGGCCCGCTCGGTTCGCCGCCCTTAGCTCACCTGGATATCCCCTCATTGAGTATTAATGGGAGTTCTGCAGGATAGCCACGGCTACAGCCTTATGATGACTCCACCTCAACCGTGTTGGGCACGGGCCAATTACCATCGCTCCGTGGACCACCAAGACACCACGGGACTAAGCTGGAGGGAAGGAATCCTCCGATGTCTGGAGAGCGTCCTGCCCCTAGCCAGAACCAGCCCACCGGCCGCGGCATCATCAAGTTCACCGGCTGCTCCGAAGTTCAGCGCGTCGGCCGTGCTGTTGTCATGCCTGCCGGCCGCGGATCACTTCAGCCCGCCGGCCGCAGAGCCCGCTCCCGTGTCGACTCCAGCCCCCGAGCCCGCTCCCGTGTCTGCTCCAGCCCCAGAGCTCGCTCCAGTGCCAGCTCCTCTAAAGCGACTTGCTGTGCCTGCTCCTCCAGAGCGCCCTCCAGTGCCAGCACCTTGTAAGCGCTTCCCAGACGCCCAGTCAAGCCCAGGGAAGGCTCCTGTCCCCGAGTGTAGCCCAGAGAGGGCTCCTGTTCCCCCGTTAAGCCCAGGGAGGGCTCCAGGCCCCAAGTTCAGCCCCGTAAATCCCCCCAAGGATTTTTTCTAGGGGGGGGGTATTAAGGCTCCAGCCATAGAGGCGGGCCTCGGGGAGGCGGCCGACGCCAGCGGGCGTCATGAACTGTTTGCTCCACCATGACCTCCTGAGCTCCCGGCTCCGCCCTGGCTCTCTGTGCTCCCTGCTCCGCCATGGCCTCCCGAGTCTCCTGATCCACCATGGCCTCCCGAGTCTCCTGATCTGCCATGGCCGCCGTTCCGTGTCTTGTCCTGAGGACCTCCAGAGCGCCCCACCCCGGTGGATGTGTGATGGTGCGAGGATGCACCTTCCGGGAGGGGGGAGTTATGTCAGACTTTGTTCCGTGTTTTGTGTGTGTCTTGCTTCCCATGTACCTTCCTATGCCCTTATTTGTTTAGTTTCCTGTTCCTGTCCTGATTAGGTTGATTTGATTCCAGGTGTTCCCCGTTTTATTTCCATTGATCCCAGTTGTGTCTCATCATCCCCTCGTCTTGTCATGTGTTTAAATAGTGTTCCCTGTCTTTAGTTCGGCGTCCGGTATTGTACATGTCTACCCGTGTTATGTGTGTTTTCCTTGTTCCCTGGATGGCATTAAAGCTTGTTGAATACTACTCCTCGTCTCTTCGCTCCTTCGTCTCCGTGCTCCAGACAGTAGCACAACGTGACAATATATACAGTGGGTACGGAAAGTATTCAGACCCCCTTAAATTTTTCACTCTTTGTTATATTGCAGCCATTTGCTAAAATCATTTAAGTTAATTTTTTGCCTCATTAATGTACACACAGCACACCAAATTGACAGAAAAACACAGAATTGTTAACATTTTTGCAGATTTATTAAAAAAGAAAAACTGATATTTCACATGGTCCTAAGTATTCAGACCTTGCTGTGACACTCATATATTTAACTAAGGTGCTGACCATTTCTTCTGATCATCCTTGAGATACACCTTCATTTGAGTCCAGCTGTGATTGATTATACTGATTGGACTTGATTAGAAAAGCCACACACCTGTCTATATAAGACCTTACAGCTCACAGTACATGAAATGCAAAATGAGAATCATGAGGTCAAAGGAACAGCCTGAAGAGCTCAGAGACAGAATTGTGGCAAGGCACAGATCAGGCCAAGGTTACAAAAAAAATTCTGCAGCACTTAAGGTTCCCTAAGAGCACAGTGGCCTCCGTAATCTTTAAATGGAAGACGTTTGGGACGACAGAACCCTTCCTAGAGCTGGCCGTCCGGCCAAACTGAGCTATCGGGGGAGAAGAGCCTTGGTGAGAGAGGTAAAGAAGAACCCAAAGATCACTGTCAACCATCACTGCAGCCCTCCACCAGTCGGGGCTTTATGGCAGAGTGGAAGCCGGAAGCCTCTCCTCAGTGCAAGACAAATGAAAGCCCACATGGAGTTTGCTAAAAAACACCTGGACTCCAAGATGGTGAGAAATAAGATACTCTGGTCTGATGAGACCAAGATATAAATTTTTGGCCTTAATTCTAAGCGGTATATGTGGAGAAAACCAGGCACTGCTCATCACCTGTCCAATACAGTCCCAACAGTGAAGCATGGTGGTGGCAGCATCATGCTGTGGGGGTGTTTTTCAACTGCAGGGACAGGACGACTGGTTGCAATCGAAGGGAAGATGATGCGGCCAAGTACAGGGATATCCTGGACGGAAACCTTCTCCAGAGTGATCAGGACCTTAGACTGGGCCGAAGGTTCACCTTCCAACAAGACAATGACCCTAAGCACACAGCTAAAATAAAGAAGGAGTGGCTTCACAACAACTCTGTGAATGTTCTTGAATGGCCCAGCCAGAGCCCTGACTTAACCCAATTGAGCATCTCTGGAGAGACTAAAAATGGCTGTCCACCAACGTTTACAATCCAACCTGACAGAACTGGAGATGATCTGCAAGGAGGAATGGCAGAGGACCCCAAATCCAGGTGTGAAAAACTTGAAATCTTTCCCAAAAAGACTCATGGCTGTATTAGATCAAAAGGTGCTTCTACTAAATACTGAGCAAAGGGTCTGAATACTTAGGACCATGTAATATGTAAGTTTTTCTTTTTAATAAATCTGCAAAAATGTCAACAATTCTGGTTTTTTCTGTCAATATGGGGTGCTGTGTGTACACTAATGAGGAAAAAAATTTACTTAAATAATTTAGCAAAATGGCTGCAATATAACAAAGAGTGAAAAATTTAAGGAGGTCTGAATACTTTCCGTACCCATATGTATATAATATAATACTATAATATTGTAATAAACTAATATTTCACAGTATCACTGTATTTTTGATCAAATAAATAACCCTATTATAATAATATTTAAAAATAAAAAAAAATCTTACAAACCAAGTTTTTGAATGTTATTGTACTGAAGTGTGTGCTTTGACCTGTTATTGTGTAGTTATTTTAAATAAATAAATAATAAAATTGCATAAGCGATATCTGGTGTTTTAAAACTAATATATAGATAATTTCCAGGATCTAAAGGCACAAGATCAGCTGAAAGTCTGACAGAAGTGCATGCTGGGTGAACAGGCGGTTAAGTGCTCCCCTGAGGTAAATAGTAGAGCCTCATATTCCACTGCTATCTGTCGGGTATCGCCGTGATTCGGTTTTCTGTCAGTAATTCCATCTTGTGTTGATATTGAAACCACAGCTGCCTGTTGGAGCCCCCTTCCAGATATCATCCTGCATACCATATCAATACCAATACGCCATTACCAATGACAGGTGTATCCTCAAGGAACCCATATTACCACAAGAAATTACTTCATCTCAAGAACGCTTCCTCTTTTTATGTTGACAGTTTTGAGCTACATTTTGTTTTAATGGGAAGTGTAGCGGTTAAAGCTCTGGATTGTAACTCAAACATTTAAAAAACGGTTTAACGGTAAAAGGGGTGAATCGTATTCGTGTGAACTGCTGAGTTTCACTTTCCCTCTTCTGTCCCATTGAACCTCAGGCTGCTCCAGGTGGGAACTGTGAGGCGTGTTAAATGAAAAGTGGCTGCTTAAATGGCAAATATGTGATTAATTAACCTAAATGTAATTAGCTTTGCACCGTATTACATGTTTTATGATGTTTTGACAGTTCTTAGGAATAGACCGCTGAGAGCTGGCAGGTTAAGAAAACTTAACCTGCAATGCAGATCAACCATCGTACAAGAAAAAAAACTTAAAAGAGCTTTACAAGAGGTTAAATAATACATGGCACAGCATTAACGAGTGGAGAATTACGTCTTAAATGTGAAACGCTTAATGTTACAGTTGCCTGTGGCACAGTCTGCCAACCTACGCATGATTTCTTGTGAGTATACAGACTGTTTCAGTACCTGTTGAAGCCATGCTGTGACACTCCGTTGGTTGCATTGCAGATTGAAATGGTGCAAATGCTGTTACTGTGCAATCTGACGTCAACTATGATGTGTAACCCGGTTCTCATGGCAGTTTGTTTTTTATGAAGTAAAATGTTGTTTTAGACTAATAGAGATTCATTGGTTGTGTTTTTACCTTGATCAAACGTCTGTCTGGGTCAGTTTTTGTCACTCTGTGCTGAACAGGCAGGTGCCAGGTGCTGCGTCTGGGTGCACTAGGCATGAGATTAAAGGGACACCAGCGCTAACCTGTCATTAGACTGCGGACTGCCCTTTACGCTTCACTTCCTGTGCGCAGCACTATCGACACATCAAATGGGTCTTCAACCTGCAGCAGTAGGTTTAGCGCAAGGCTCACTGGCCACGCAGTCCATTCAGATGAATGTCTTGTTGGCAGATCCACCTTCCTGTCACTTCACCAATTTGTTTTTCCCCTCATCAGTTGACTTGTTTTGCTGTCTAAAAATGATCTTTTATTTCCATGTCTTATTGCATTTCTGTATTGCAAGTATGGACTGCAGCATATGACAGCACTTGATTGATTTCCACCTTAGACATTTGGAAATCTACAAGCCAGATTTTACAAAGAAGTATCTGTGCAATACACAAACAGATTAAGATAGATTAGATATTAAATCATTTTTCTTTTGTTTTATTATAGAAAAAAGCTATAATTTGCACTATACTGTTCAAAAGTTTAGGATCAGTAATGTTTTGAACGATAAAAAAAGAATGCATAACTGATCAAAAGTAAACTAAGAATGTATAGGTTAAACAAAAAAAAAAAAAAAAGAAAAAGAGTTCATCAAAGAAGAGTTTTCAAAGAAAATATTAAAAAGCACAAATGTTTTAACTTTTATATTAAGAAAAAAGCATGCTGAAAATTCAGTTTTTGCCATGACAGAAATAATTGGCATTGTAAAATATTAACATAGAAAATGTTTTAAATTGTTCGAAGATATCTCAAAGTTAAATAAGTAAATGTAGCCGTAGAACATGAGAGTATTTCAATAACATTAAAAACATTACAACCACAAAATGTATATATATATATATATTAGTGTGTCAAATCGATTAAAAAAATAATCCTCTCGCACATCCCCCCCCACCCACCCTCCCCCCCCCATTCAACATTGCAGTATAATTGAGAGCTATCAATTTTAACATTTATTAGACTTTTAAAAAACAATCTTCACATAAACCCATTATAATAAATGTCATGTTTACCTGTGCCCTTCAGCAAGTATATACAGAAAAAGTTTTTTTTTTCCTCTTTTTTTTCTTTGTCCTTTGATTAATAGAAATCACAGCAGCTGGTTATTAGCTTATTTTGTCTGCTTTAAGAGCTGCCGCTGCTGAACACGACGCGGATCTGACACGATCATATTTTCTTTCAACTCTTTCTACATTTTCTGACCCACTTCAGGCCTTAAAGTCTCTATTAATGAGCTGAACGAGTTGAACGGGTAGTTTAGATGGTGGGACAGTGCTGGGCCGCCTCCAGGACAGTTTGGAAAACCATTTCAGAGACATGTTCTTAAATGTGACTCATATTACATGCATGCACAGTTTTAAGGCAGATTTAATCGCCTTTTTGGTAACTTCATGACTTAACTGACCATGACATTGCATGCACATAGTTTATTTAGCGTCTTTGATATGAAAAAGGATTACAGGCAAAGCGGCGCCACGGCGCCTTTGTGCGTGCAATTGAAGAGCACTCGCTACTGCGTTTCCGCGCTCGCTTAACTCACGCCAGATGCTGGAGTGAAGTGGAGCGCACGCGCACATCTCCTGTTTTCAGTCATTCTGAGACTGAGTAAATGCACTTCTTGTATTTTCAAGAGAAAAAGTGACTGAAGCCCCTGCGTTAATTGCGTTAAATATATTTAACGCGTTAAACTGAAAAAATGAATCGCCTGCGTTAACGCGCTAATTTTGGCACCACTAATATAATACCTATCTACCAAATGTTTAGAAAGACAGATGTGCAAAAAGGAGCACTTTATGGTTGATAGAGATATCAGTTTGGAAGATCCCACATCCAATTTTGAATGAAAAACAGCATTAGTCTCTGATATAAAACTTGTTTGAACATGACAGTGCAGACAGAGTGAGGGAAAACTCCAGGCAGCAAAACAAGACTTGGACATTCATCATGTCGCACAGTTGTTTAGATGCAACTTCGAAGGGTTTTATTGCCAGCCAAACACAATGCTATCTGTTAGCTCGGATACCACAGGGGATCCAGGGAAGGGCAGCTATTTTGTATGTTCTGACAGCTGAGGTAAATGACTCCACTACTATGCCTAACACCAGGTGTACAGCACAACTTTCTATTGCTTGACCCAGTCAATGCCACAGAAAAAGTGTTACTCTTCGCTTTAGTGTGTCTTTGTTACAGTGTGATTATACATTTACATGCTGCATAATAAATTAACTACTTGTACTTTCTATAGGGTATAGCGTTTGGTGTAAGGTTAGTTGCATGTAATTATGCATAATTTACTGTAGTATTTTGCAACATGTAACAAAAAAACAACAGTTTTTGTATCTATTCTGTTTGTGATGCATTGTTCTAACCAGTAGAAATGCACAATATATCCCTATATTATCAGTTATTAGACAAAGGTTAGCATTTAAAAAGTGTATATTATATTAATATTTGATATTGATTATTATCGATTTAATTGTGGATGCACATTGTTTTGTTTGCATTTAACATTCCCTTTATCATCTAAATCAACCAAAATTAATTAAATGCATTACAAATTGAATAACATTTTCAATTGAATTTTTATAAAGTCTCAAAGTAAATATATTTTTTGCATACTGTATATTTTCATGTTGTGATGTCTACACTGTTAGACATTTTAAAGGGTTTTTACAGTAACTTACTGGCAACACTGTAAGTTACTGTAATTAAGATTTACAGCAGCAAACTGTATTTGGTTTACAGTTGCAAACTGTAATGTTTTACAGTAAATTACTGTAAAAATCCAATTCATCAGTATACTGCTGTAAATCATTCATTTTAATATAGATTTCATTAGATTTTATAATTTTTATATATAATTCATTTTATTTTTACCCTGTACTACTGGCATTCAATTAAAACAGACAATAATTACAAAATATCAAATTCTTTATTAAAAAACATGGCATGTACTATCTAAAACAAATTAGACTACCAATTGAATTATAAGACCATAAAAACCATTTTAGTGAAGGGGGCCTTCGGAAGTGTGTTCATTTACTGTATATTTGCTCAATACTTGGTAGGGGCTCCTTTGCTTTAATTACTGCCTCAATTCAACATGGCATGGAGGTGATCAGTTTGTGACACTGCTGAGGTGGTATGAAAGCCCAGTTTTCTTTGACAGTGGCCTTCAACTCATCTGCATTTTTTTGGTCTCTGTTTCCTCATTTTCCTTGGACACTACCCATAGATTCTCTTGGGGTTCAGGTCTGGTGAGTTTGCTGGCCAACACCAAGCACACCAACACCATGGTCATTTAACCAACTTTTGGGGCTTTTGGCAGTGTGGGCAGGTGCCAAATCCTGCTGCAAAATGAAATCAGCATCTTCAAAAAGCTGGTTAACAGAAATGAAGCATGAAGTGCTCCAAAATTTCTTGGTAACGTTGGTTTTCAAAAAACACAATGAACCAACCCCAGCAGATGACATTGCAGCCAAAATAATCACAGACTGTGGAAACTTAACACTGAAATTCAAGCAACTTGGGCTATGAGCTTCTCAACCCTTCTCTAGACTCTAGGACCTTGGTTTCCAAATTAAATACAAAATTTGCTCTCATCTGAAAGAGGACTTTGACCACTGGGCAACAGTCCAGTTATTCTTCTCCTTAGCCCAGGTAAGACGCCTCTGACGTTGTCCGTGGTACAGAAGTGGCTTAACAAGAGGAATACAACAACAGTAGCCAAATTCCTTGACACATCTGTATGTGTGGTGGCTCTTGATGCCTTGACCCCAGCCTCAGTCCATTCCTTGTGAAGTTCACTCAAATTTCTTGAATCGATTTTGCTTGACAATCCTCATAAAGGCTGCGGTTCTCTCGGTTGGTTGTGCATCTTTTTCTTCCACACTTTTTCCTTCCACTCAACTATCTGTTAACATTCTTGGATACAGCAATCTGTGAACAGCCAGCTTCTTTGGCAATGGATGTTTGTGGCTTACCCTCCTTGTGAAGGTGTCAATGATTGTCTTCTGGACAAATGTCAGATCAGCAGTCTTCCCCATGCTTGTGTAGCCTAGTGAACCAAACTGAGGGACCATTTTGAAGGCTCAGGAAACTTTGCAGGTGTTTTGAGTTGATTAGCTGATGGCATGTCACCATATTCTAATTTGTTGATAGTGAATTGGTGTGTTTTTGTTAAATGTGAGCCAAAAATCATCACAATTAAAAGAACCAAAGACTTAACTACTTCAGTCTGTGTGCATTGAATTTATTAATACACGAGTTTCACAATTTGAGTTGAATTACTGAAATAACTTTTCCATGACATTCTAATTTATGAGATGCACCTGTACAACACTTAAAAATACAGTCTGCCAATGCTGGAACAGTGCATCTTCACCATTTCTCCTGTCTTAGGACATTTTGCCCCCCCCGGTGCATTATGTTGTATTCTCTGGATCAGTGGTGTAATGTAATGAAGTAATACTTTACTTTTACTCTGATACATTTCCCCAAGGCATATTCGTTACTTACTACAAAATAGTCAGAAAAACACGGACTGCAGGAAAGCAGGTTTAACGAATCAGCGGTCTGGCGTTTGGAAGTTAGACTCTTAAAACACCTGGCTCCAGGTGTAAAACAAGGGGGCGCACAACATGATGATTCATTTTCCCCTCTAGTCAAGTCTGGTGGTCTGTGATATACAGATCCTTCTGGCGACAATATTGGTAAGTGTGGGGTGTAATGACATGGATCTGACATACAAGTATATCACACATCACACAAACAGAGACAGAGTGCTCGCAACGTTGCACCATACCTTGAACGTACTACAGAAACTACAAATTTAGGCATCTAAATGTAGAACGGCAACAATGCTTTGTATGCGTTTCTCCCCCCTCTCTCTAATTAAGATAGTTAAATTAACTCTAGATCACACAGTGTACGTTTTTCTGCCGAATCAGAATGATAACTAATTTAATAATAATGTATACAAGTTCCGTAAAGTTAGCATAAGTGACTACATTTTAGCATAATATTGCTTGTTGGTGCCAGTTTGACAACGAAAATAGTTCAAACCAGATCACAGCACTCTGTTTTGTGTACTGAGTACTGGTCTTATATTGAAGGATCCGCTTTTTGAAGAATCAGTTGAATAACGGATTCAGTGATCATATTAAACAGGCAATTTCGTGGTGTCACCTCCTGGCAGTTTGAATTTAAACTTTTGACGTCTTTTTTTTTTTATTATTTAAATAAGTTAAAATATCAGTATTCAACTTTTTATGTTAAAAACAAAACATTATTTATCCATCTGTAGCTGCAGGTTAAATGCATCCATGTGTAAATACATCTAAATGCTATTTCAGATGCAGATTCCAGAAACGTTTTCTTATGTTGGAATGAAAGACACTAAGTACCAGATGAAGTGCTTCTTATTCTTACCAAAAAATACAAAATGGAAGAAAGAGTTAAAACTGAACACAATCTCGCTACTCAAGCCATGTATGAACATGTTTTATATATATATATTTATTTGCTTCTTTTCCATTTTGCATTCACTAGTACTTTTACTTTCAATACTTAAGTACGTTTAAGATTTAAAAAATACTTTTCATACTTAAGTACAATAAATATCACATACTTTAAGACTTTTACTCAAGTAATATTATAAATGGTGACTTCAACTTCTACCAAAGTCATTTTCTGTTAAGATATCTGTACTTTTACTTGAGTGTGGCTTTCAGGTACTTTATACACCACTGCTCTGGATTTATCCTCACAAAGAATCTTTAGGCAACGGAAACATAATGGGGAAAAAAGACAAGCAGCCAAAGAATACATAGCCATCCGCAAAACCCAGGTGCTGCTCCAAAACATGGCCACCAACTTTGCTCACCATCCACATTGTTAGTGACAGAAATGTCTTCTCTGAAAAACAAGACGTAGAAATGGCACACTTTTAAAAGGCAAACCCCATAGAATACACAAACCTCTCAAAACCATAGTTGTTCTCTTACCAGGAATTATCAGTCTCAGGGTGGCTGGCATGCTCATGTCTTTCTTGATGCTTCGTTGCAGTTGCCTTTAAAACACAAATACAAAAAATACAGTAAATCTTAAATTCCATTAAAAACTATAACAAACTAATTCTAAAACTAGAAAGGCAGCTAGCCATAAAACTTGTTTAACCTAGATAACATACAATTTTATTTTCTCAATAGGCTACTAGCCAACATTAACTACTAACACCTGAACAAAATTTCACATTAGTTAACCTAAAGTTAATATAAGATGCTCATTAAAAATAATTTTAATTCGGTAACAATTCAATAAGCTGACTAAAATTGTTTGAAACGACAGTGCAGGTTACCATAGTAAAGTTTCTTACCGCCATGTTGACGGGTAAATGTTACTATATGAAATTATAGAAATTATTACTTTTTGTATTAGCAAGGACGCTTTAAATTGATCAAAAGTGATGATTAAGACATGTATAATGTTAGAAAAAATTATACTTGACTGTTTTCAACATAACAATAATAATAAATGTGTTTTGAGCAGCAAATCAGAATATTAGAAAGATTTCTGAAGGATCATGTGACTGGAGTAATGATGCTAAAATTCAGCTTTGAAATCACGGGAATAAATTACATTTTAAAACCGGATTGGAACTGGATTGGAAACAACCAAACATCCGAATTTTGGTTTCAATATTCGATTAGCAGTTCTGTATTGAAAAAAAAATGCAGATGCATGGATGTGGCATTTTTAGAAAGATTCTGTCAGGCGCACATGCACCCCAGCCAAGCATCATCTGGTCTTCTGTCTCATCCAATCACATTTCATCATTAGATATTTGTTTTACTTAACTTTATCAGAGATTTGGTCAAACCCCATCAAACATTCCCTCAGTGGATTCCCTCAGCTGTCATGAAATGTGAGCAAATTGACAAACAACATTTTCAATTTTATGTTTGGTTTGTGTAATCCCACAACTGCAGGAAACCCAGCAACCCTAATGAATATTACAGAGGCTGTTCTTCCCCGCTAGGAAAAGCAGCAAGGAAAGGAGGTGTTGTATATGCACCGTGACCTTTGTCTGGCAGTGCCTGCTGCGGTTAGCCTTGAGCCAGAATGAAGCCTGACACGACTGCCTCTGGGGGGTCAAGACTCACTCCTGGGGATGTTTAGCACCTTGGTGTTAGAAACGGGGCTTAAAGGCCACAAGCCCTCAAAGAGGCCTGTATACACTTCTGTCTGCCTTTCCCTGATGTGTATCGACGATGTAGCACCGAATTAGCATAACCAACGGCACGAAGCACTGTCGTTTAGTATCTTGAGACAGCCGTATCGCTAATGTGTCACACGCTCGGGGAGATTGGAGATCTATATAAGCCTCTGAGATGTACAAGAGCAGAGGGCAAACAAGCCAGATTCCCATCAGCCATCAATCCGTCAACCAATCAGCGTGTCGAACAAGGATGTTCTAACTCAAGCAACTGTTTCTTGAAAAAACGGGATGAGGCGAGTCCCTGCTCATCCTTATTCTTGACATATAACCTTACTTCTGGCAAAAGAATAAAATGCTCAGGGCTTATTTAGCATCAGCATAAAATATAATTAAAAGTGTGGAACTACATGTAATGTCTGTTCAAAGCAGTTTCACTCTTTTACATTTCATACCTGAGAGAGTAGCTTCGTAATTGCCATCCTTCTCACTTGCTTTGCTCATAGTTTTCGACGTGTACAACTCTTCATTTATCATGCTTATTAAAAATCCTTGGAAAGTAAAGCACATTGTTGAATCCATTTCTCCTACACTTCAGAGGAGATTAAAAGATTTATACCATCAGAAGCACAGTTTCTTTCAAATGGTTCCCACTGGCTATAAAGTAAAATAATTAAATGCACAATTATCTTTCTTTCTTTCTTTCTTTATTCATGTTTGTTTATATAATTTTAATTATGTTTATCATTTCTTATTTAGTTTAGTCTTATTTTTATAGAAAAAAATAAGGCTACATTTATTAAATTAATTTTAAATCTGTCTATATATCTGTCTGACTGAAACTAAATAAAAACAGCTTCAGTGCCTTACTGGGGTAAAAAACAAAGCAAAAACAGGAATAATCTTTATTTTAAACAACACCTGAATTTTCCATAATTTCACATTTGTCTGTCTGTATGTCTAAACTAAATTAGAAGGAAAGAAAGAAAGAAAAATAATTTAGAAGAAACTCTCCAAAGCCCTCAGCAGAGAAAACAGCTTCACTTTCTTGGCGGGAAAAACAGGAATAATCTTTCATTCAATGCCTGAAATTTCCATAATTTCACATCTGTCTGTTTATCTGTCTAAAATAATAAATAAAAAGAAAGAAAGAAAGAAAAAAGGAGAAGAAATAATTTAGGAGAAACTCTCTATCCAAAGCCCTCAGCAGTGAAAACAGTTTCACTGCATTGGCGGGAAAAACTGGAATAATCTTTCTTTTAAAACAGCTGCTGACAATTTCCATAATTTCAATTACATCAAATACCATGGTGCGGTCCGACCGAGATTGATGTAGTATAATTATACAGCACTCCTCTCTAAAGTATGGAACGATATTCCGGACATTTTTCAAATAGAATAGCAAATTGTATTTTCAATTGCGTTTACAATATGTGGACACATAAATTGTGACATAATCCAAATGCAATTGCAAATCCTGCATTAGCGTTTGCATTTTCGCTTTCGCGAACGCACAGTGACTGCCAAATTTCAAATGAAAAAGCATAGTCCATTTGCAACTGTATTTCCCATGTCTTAGGAGTTACGAGCCTGTCATATTTAAATAGCAATATTAATTACCAGTTTGCTTTTTCACTCTCGCTGCGTCGCGCATGTAACCTGCCAAAACTCAAATGGAATCGCAATTCCTTTTGCATTTGAATTTCCGACGTCTACATGGAAAGCTGCCAATCAATGTGAGGGGGCGGGGCTATACTCGGGGGCGTGTTTGTGTTGGGAGGTGACGTCACTCACAGACGACCGTGCCGAATGCTCTGATCAATGGAGGTAAGCGGTAAAGGCGCGCTAAAGGCAGCTACCAATCAGTTTCACAACTGTGTGAACGAACAGACAGTGCAACCTTTTTGGCACAATACATAATTATGTCTTTCTTACCCCAAATGTAGCGATTATCCCCCTGCTGATAGAGGGAGCCACAACGGTACGCACAATAGATCAAAACCAAATGCTTTTCAGCTGTCTCTGCATCTCTCACTGTTTACACTCACTTACACACTTTTAATCCATAATAGAGAGTGTCACACCTGCCTCAAGACCTTTAACCGTTTGCACTCCACTTGATGCACTCAAGCAAACAGACAGTGCAAATCTATACTTATTTTCCACCTTACTTTAAATTTTATTCCAGTTTTAATCCGTTATGGAGTTTGCATCCAATACATGGCACCAAAGCGTTGCGCCTGCCTCAAGATATTTCGCTATTTACAGCCACTGGACACCGCAATTGATGAACGTGATTTTTTATGTCATCTTGCCTTGGCTGTGGCGTGTTCCGTGACAGCTGCACCTAGATCTGACTGATGAAGTGTCATCTGGGGCAGGCAGAGTAAGAGTAGCAGCATCTTCTGTTTTGTCACATGCATCTATCGGATAGTAAACAGACTGAGAGATCTTGAGGCAGGAGCACATAGGCTATTAGATAGGAATAATATATAGGTGGCAAATAGGTAAATACATGCAGATTTGCTCTGTTTGTTTGCTTAAGTGCAAGTGGAGTGCAAACGGTAAAAGGTCTCGAGGCACGTGTGACACGCTCTCTATTACGGATTAAAAGTGAAAGTGAGTGTAAACAGTGAGAGATTCTGAGACAGGTGAAAAGCGTTTGTTTTATAGTGAAATATTTGACCCTATTGTGCGTTACGTCCCCACGTTTGTGGTCCCGCTGTTAGCAGGGGATATCACTGCATTTTGGGTAAAAAAGACAGAATTATGTATTTTGCCAAGAAGGTTGCACTGTCTGTTCATTCACACAGGAGTGAAACTGATTGGTAGCTGCCTTTACCGGAGCCTTTACCGATTACCTCCATTGATCAAAGCATTCGGCACGGTCGTCTGTGAGTGACGTCACCTCCCAACACAAACACGCCCCCTAGTATAGCCCCGCCCCCTCACATTGATTGGCAGCTTTCCATGTAGACGTCGGAAATTCAAATGCAAAAGGAATTGCGATTCCATTTGAGTTTTGGCAGGCTACATGCGCGATACAGAGAGAGTTAAAAAGCAGACGTGGTAATTAATATTACTATTTAAATATGACAGGCTCGTAACTCCTAAGACATGGGAAATACAGTTGCAAATGGACTTTGCTTTTTCATTTGAAATTTGGCAGTCACTGTGCGTTCGCGAAAGCGAAAATGCAAACGCTAATGCAGGATTTGCAATTGCATTTGGATTATGTCACAATTTATGCGTCCACATATTGTAAACGCAATTGAAAATACAATTTGCTATTCTATTTGAAAATTGTCCGGAATATCGTTCCATACTAAAGCAGTGTCCTTAACATCAATAAAAAGCCATCACAGTCTGATGAGGTAAATGGCTCTGCTTTGCAGTAAATTGCGGCCTTTACGTGCTTCTACTGATTTTCTCCAGCTTTATTGTTTGATATAATTAAAATGTAAACCAGCTCCTTCCATGGGTGGTTTCTCAAGCGATGTTCAATCACTCTTTATTGCATTGGGCCTTGGCTGTACAAAAGATTCTCGGAGGAATGTGGGGAAGATTGAATGGGTCGGCAGCCTAGCTGGGCTATTTCCTCTAATGTGCGGTGGGCTTGAAGGCTATCCAGGAGATTAATATGGCTTCAGTCTTTTTGGAACAGTGACATTTATTCTTCCCCAAAGTTTCTGCTGTTTGGAGGCACTTCCTTATTTTCCTGCATGCCCGTGTTCCTATTTCTGGACTTTCCTTTTATTCCCCCTTCTCTCCCTTTTTTTCACTGCCTGTTACTCTTTCACCTCCCTCAACTTTCCCGTTCCATCCGGCTTCGCTCAATCTCATTATCTTTCTGACTCTCTTTCTCTCTCTCAGCTTCCCATTTTTAAGTTGGGAAGCTTCCAAAATCCTGCCTTTCGCAGATGCACTACACTACAATCTGTCATTTCTTGTCACAGACTCGTTTATTATACATTGTACCTCAAAAACACTGGAGCGCAATACATGACCAGAATTTGAGCAGACTTGCATGGGGTATTTGGTCTCTTTCAGACACCTACCGCATGCAAAACGCTCTGCCACTGAGGGTTATACTTTACTGCACGGTTGAACTGCAGAGCAGAAGTTTCACACGAATAAACCCCTGCATTTACCGCTGTCTTTGTACACTGGAGATTTGATGTTCAGTGAAAAGCATGTGTTTAGAGAATGTTTGTATTTGTGGGGCTACATCAAAACAGCTCTTCTATTTCTACATCAAAACAGCTCTTCATTCTGATATATAGGGGTAGACTGAGGCTAGTTGTCACCTTTTACCCTACTCAATATTTCTAAAGGTTGGTTGTAACAAACGTTTGTAGGTCGGGAAGAAGGAGGCGGGAACCGGCGAACACTCAAAGAAACTTTAATAATAAAATAAACAAAATAGCGTGACAGCCCCTCGCGCACAAACAGAACCAAAACACAAAATAAAATCCAGGCCTGGGCCTCTCCGTCCTTCACTGTCGTCACTCCTCTTTTTATCCTTCTGGAGCTCCTCCGTGGGACTTGAGACTGGTGAGTGGCGCAGGTGTCGCACATTAGCAATTACTCCACAGGCCTCGCTCCATTCCCACGGCTCTCAGCCCCGCCCCTCTCATCACAGTGGTTTATTTTTAAAAGTCGTTTTCTGTTTAGGCAAATATGTTAACGGATTAGTTCACTTACAAACAAACAAAAAAATATATATATAATATACTCACCCCGTGTTCATCCAAGATGTTCATGTCTTTCTTCTTCAGTCGAAAAGAAATTAAGGTTTTTGAGGAAAACATTCCAGAATTTTTCTCCATATAGTGGACTCAATGGGGATCAGTGGGTTGAAGGTCCAAATTGCAGTTTCATTGCAGCTTCAAAGGGCTCTACACGATCCCAGCCGTGGAATAAGTGTCCTATCTAGTGAAACGATGGCCATTTTCTTAAAAAAAAATAAATTAAATGTATTATTTTTAACCACAAATGCTTCATCTTGCACTAGCCTGTCGATGCACATGCGTGATTGACGTATACGTAGGAAAGTGTATATACTGGTGTATGTGTGTATATATAATACTTAATCTATATATATATATATATATATATCTAATATATATATATATTATATTATACAGTGTATATATATATAGCTATATATATATATAACCGTATATATATCTAGTACAGTATATTATATTATATATATATATAGGGCTGCACGATAAATCGCATGAGATATTTAACGCGCATCTTATCAGTAAAACCGGTTCTGTAATCAGCAGTAAATCTCCATCACCTGCAGGCTGTCACATGGAGCAGCATTAACTACACAGAGACGTTGTTCACAGGAAACGGCGCCAAAAATCACGTTCATATTAGTGCGATTTTTTGCGCAGCACGTCAGTGAACAACGGCTCTGTGTAGTTAATGCAGAACCGGCTTTCTGACAAGATGCGCATTGAATATCGCATGCGATTTATCGTGCAGCCATAATATAGATGATAAGTATATGAATTATATTATAGTTGTGGACCAAAAAATTATTGTTAAAATATATTAATATATAAAACGTGACAATCTGGTCCAATAAAAACGTAACAACTTGCCCCACTCTGAAATTATTTTAGTTATTCAAAATGTATTTGAGATGCATTTGAATTGCTTGTTAAGCACTTGAGCCTAAACCTATGCTAGAGAAAGTGAGAATTTGTACAACTGCACTTTCCATCTTCTAGATAGTGAGATATAATCTTGTGAACATTCCCATGTGACTACTAGCCCTGGTCTCTCCTACTATCTAATCTATTGTACAAGTGATACACTAGTATTCGCAATGAACCTGCCATATTTGTCATTGTAAGCTGTTCCTGATGGGTCTTCTCTCCTTATCAGGAGCCGCTACTGCAGTAACATTGAATACAGTAATTATTTTGTCGCTCCAGTGAATATGACTCACTTAGCCAGAGAAAGTAGAGTTCTAGAGCTGAGCAATAGATTGATGATTCAGCCGAGACCATCCGTGTTCAAGAATGTAGTGTTTATGGGTCAAGGTTAAAAGAAATTAGACATCTGTTTGTATTGAATGAGTTTTGTGCCAGTAGAATATTTCACGTGAAACAGAAAATGATTGCTGTTTTTTGTTGTTTCAAACAGTGAATGGTATTCACAGACTAGTTTAAGGACTTTTCAGCTTAATACATTTGTGGTCAGCCAGTATGGGTTGTTTAATGGCTGATGCTCATATTGATTTCTAGACTGATTTTCTAGAACCCTGAGTAGGACTTCTAGAGACCTTTTCAGAAAGTGCAGTTCTTTGAAGGAAAAATGAATGGAGGCATTTAATAAATGTATTTGAAGTTCTACATTGTAGTACACAATAGGACATTCTTTGCACCTCCATGTTCTCCAGAGGGTTTGGCAATCTGAAGAACTGTAAGTAACTGTCAAAGTATCTATTTTTACAGTATTATTGCTGACATATTGCATGATATTGTTGCCAGAATGAATCAGAAGAGGTCTATGTCATACTTTTATTTAGTTATTTTCAGTTTATACATGTACTGAGATACAGGAGGGGTGTGTTTTGGCGATTGAGTTTCTGGATGTTTCACCAGTCTTCATAAAGCAGCATCTCTATCTGCCAAACCACGTTAAATCAAACAAACTTTCGACCATGCTCCATTTATCCCAGGTCTCTTGCTCCATATGGCTGCCTGCTCTGAAATATCTGAAGTGCTTTTTTTTTTATCTGACAGAGAACGTACATGCAGTAGATGTGTGTCACCCATATGCTTCTCAAAATGTGAAGCAATCAGGTGCCATTTATCTTAAAGCAATCTGAATGTCTTTGCACTTTTGACTTTTGCCGTAAAAGTAATCTAAAAGTTTTACAAGACAGAAAAGTTCAGTTTTATTAATTATGCAACTGGATGACATTAGCCATACTCATATTGACAAAACTATATCCTGTAGTTCTTAGCAATAAGCATAAATCCCCCAAGCCTTATTGACAACATTGACAAATTCAGCCAGTTTACTTTTTTAATGAATGTCTCTGACATTATCGTGCAAGATTCATCAGTACATATTATTCTGGAGGAAACAAAAATTATTTATTAAAACGTATTTTTACTTTCTACTTTATTTTTCTGCTAATGTAACCAAGGACGTATAGGCTGAGAAAAATAATTAGTCATACTTTATTTAAAGGCCCTATTAACAAATCATTAACTATGTATTTTGCCTCAGTAAACTACCAATTTGCTGCATATTATTAGTTAGTAAGGTAAATTAAGGTAGTAAAGTTTAGTTATTGGGTAGGGAATAGGGATGTAGAATATGGTTATGCAGAATATGTGTTTTATAAGCACTAATAAACAGCCAATACGTTTAAAATAGGCATGCTAATAAAGCAACTAGTTAATAGTGAGAATTTGTCCTATAGTAAAAATGTAACAAACATTTTAACAAAAAATACCATCGCCCACATTTCATGAGTCAGCTTCATTTTGAATGAAGTTTCACCCAACACTATTTCTCACTGAATATTTATTTTCACTCAGAATTTTGCATTTCAGAAGTGGAATGCGTTGGGCACTGTTGTCTTTAAGTGCTGGTTTATTGTCCTAACGCCCTCCAAACCTCTCCAGCGACTGAAATCAGAGGCAGCGAGCACACCCAGCAGGACCCCTGCGCATTGTTGTGGGATTCAAATCCCCAGGCTTTGGATTATCTACGTGCTTAAACTGATTCAGGATCAGGGGATGCTAGTCACAGCTCACTAATCTCCCTGTGTAGGGTCAGAGGAAAGCTCTCTGGAGTCAGTGAGCCAGCACTGTTTGGACTCCGCTGAGGGCTATTAATTCCCTTTCTTGCCACAAGCCTCTCTGTCAGGAATCGATTGTGCTGAGAAATTGACAGTGGAGGCTCCTCTACTCTGCCTAGCTTTCTCTTTTTCTCCTCTTGCTAATGTCTGCGTCTTCCTCATGCTCTCTATCCCGTTCTCTCTTTTACTATTATTTATCTCTTCTTTTTTCAGCTGTGCCTCTCCTTTCTTTCTCTTTGTCTCTTTCTCTCTAATTGGCATCTTTGAGGTAGTTGTTAGACGCATTGTATATGGGTTTGATCAAACCCAGTGTTTGTGGTATACAGTGACTTTTAGGGGGATGATTGTTTCAAAGGAGTTTCTCTAGGGAACTTTCAGGGTGCAAGCTGAGGTCCATCTCCCACAACGCGAATTGTCATTTGCATATTTCTCCATTGACAGCCATTCAAAATTACTTATGTATTCTGATGGAGGCATGTATTCTTCCCTTCCTCTGTCTCGCTGTATCAGAGCACACGCAATAAGAGCAGCACGTGACACAGGCTGCCGGAGAACACTCAAGTGTTTATGTCCATAGTTCTGTTTCCTCCTGTGCAGCCTTTACAGAGAATGCCTTGAGAGGAAATATGAATGGGGCTCTCATAAATGTCCTTTAGACAATGAGAGAAAAGGAAATATTGCGCACACACGATCGCACACGTGCACGCACGAACCCATACACTTGGACTCAGATGAAGGAGAAACGCAACAGCGGTCTGAGAAACCAAGTGTGACAAGTGAAATTAAAACATGAAGTTTGCATCAAAGCACAGCTGAACAAAGCCTGGGTCTTGCAGCGAAAGTGTCCTTCACCTCTTCAAGTCAGTGCAGAAAGCGCCAGAGGCCACTGTTAGTGTACACTTTGATCTTCTACCACTCCAAACTTTGTCCTTAGTGACAATAATAATGATGTTTGGTAAAAAAAAAAACATTTTTCAGAAGATATTTCATGTGTAGTACTGACCTGAAGCAGTGTACTGTATCAAGAAACAAACAACCGGCTAAATCAGTGTAATCTTTGTTATAATCCAGTCCCAAGTTTACCCAAAAGTAAAGCAATGGAAGAACATAAGGGGTAATGCACTTAGAATGTATAGCGTGTACTGTTTAAGCACCAGATTCACTACAGGAGTTATGCAAATCAGGTAACCGCACAGACGCTGCCAAAAAACCTGTGCTGAATGCAATTTCCACAACTCGGTTTCCCATCTTACAGACCAGTTCTGAGTTGTGGAGGATGGAGCGGATGCAGAATGCAGAGTGTTTATGGAACTACACCAGCATTTGGATTTATGTGCCGTTAGAATGCTTTTCTTCATCATTTGATCATTTTTGATGAATGAGTGATCTACAGAAAATGTACACAAACATCTCTTTCGAAGGCAGCACATACAGTATAGCGGCTGGTCAAATTAAACTGTAAGTGGTAAATGAATAATACTCCTTTCAAGTGGAGTCAGACATATCTTAATTATAATTTATATTCAAACAAATGACCAAGCGAAAGCCATTTTTACCGGTGGGAAACTTCTCAGTGGTACCTCAGTAATTGAGTTGAAGTGGCATTTCTTCACGAAACATGGCAAACAGCACGTCAGCAGCAGAATAAGTAGAATAGAACAGTAGTGAATAGTTTTGTGTAGGGATGCACTGATACACTTTTTCCAGTACTTGCCTGATACGATACTTTTATTTTTGGTACTTGACGATACCGAGTACCGATACCAATATTTTTATTTTGGTTAATGCCGATACCGAGTACCTATATTTTATTGCATTTGTACATTTTAAAAAATTGGGTACAGAAACCAAAAGGGTATGTATAATGTTAGTTGGGTACAGTCAAACCAAAATTTATTCAGACACCTTCAACATTTCTCACATTATCCCAGTTTATTCGCTATATAGTTTAGAAAATGGTAATAAAATAACAAGAACTCAGAGTTAAACTGTCAGAACAAATTCATCTTGATAATGTTAGATAACTTTGATAGAAAGGTATGTAATGGATTACAATCAACCAAAAATTATTTAGACAGCTGTTAGTATGACAGTATTACACAACTATGAATACTTTGTCGGACAACCCTTAGCCTCAATGACAGCCTGTAGTCTCCTGGGCATGCTGTCACCCAGCATGAAAACCTCAAATTCAGTTTTCCCCAGACTCAGCCTGAATAATTTTTGGACCCAAATTTGCATAAATTTTCCTGGTAGTCCACTGTATGAATAATTTTTGGGTATAATATGTCACAGTTTACTTTATTTTACTATCCTCACTTACATAAATGAACTATAGTGTCCTGCACCCACTAGTAAAAAAAATATCAAAAATTATATCTGGTCTCTGAATCATTTTTGGTTTGACTTTATATCCTTCGGTTATTTTCACACTTTATTATGCACATTAAAATGTATTTTACAAGTTTTTATCACTTTAACTCTTAATTTTTTGCTCTATGGTACATCATCAGCAATTTAATAGCATTAGAGCTGCTCCAATGCAGCGGCTCAGTACTGTAATCACGCAATTTGCTGTAATAATGCAGGGAACCACTCGCTATAAATCTCCTAACTGTGATATTTTCAGAAATAGAAGTCGCGTTTTTTCATCTGAAACGTGCTGCGATTTATATTCCAAAGCCACTCTTATAATGCAGAAACACTCAAGCAAGCAAAACATGCGCAAAGCCTGCACGTATTTGTACTGATGCAGAACAGAACAGCCTAGCGCATTTCACACAAGCTATATTCACTTTCGCCTGAAAGTCGTGTATACCTAAGGTTGAAAATAAATTATGTTTATAGTGAATGCCCCTATGAATGGTCTTATTTTTACGATTAAGTTTATCCAAATGATGAGTGCCAAGTGAGTGAACATCAAAGATCACACAAAAAATTGCGCGATCTCTCTCTCTCTCTTTCCTTAC
Source organism: Sinocyclocheilus anophthalmus (assembly GCA_018155175.1). NCBI lineage: Eukaryota > Metazoa > Chordata > Actinopteri > Cypriniformes > Cyprinidae > Sinocyclocheilus > Sinocyclocheilus anophthalmus. The sequence goes on along the minus strand of JADLZN010002734.1, from coordinate 6,556 downwards.
CGTTAAGTAACTTGTGCATTGTTTTACTTATTTTTGACATATCCGACCGAACTACAAACTTTCCAGTGATGTCCGTGAGAAAGATATATTCACTCGACAAACTCGCGCATCTCCGCTGCCGCGCGCTCAATCCACTCAGCGCGCTTTGCTTATCAACTCGCACACACATCAGCTTATACAGGGCGTTAATACTGACTGTTTAACATATAGGCATTGCATAAATATACTTTCGTAGTAGACATCTTAACGCCTTTCTGCTGCTGTTGTCTGTTTTCTTGGTCTGAAATTGCACATATATGGCACTTATCACATGCTGTGTGGTATCGGCGTTTGGTATCGGGGCATTTTAACGAGTACGAGTACAGGAGACCAGTATCGGTATCGGTGCATCCCTAGTTTTGTGAAGTGTTTTTTTTTTTCTTTCAGTAATATAAGGGTTTTTTTTCAAGACTTTATAATGCCACTTTCAAATATGAGTGAATTTCATTTCTTAAAGTATTTTTCAACAGTCTTTAGAAAGCAGAATGAAAAAAGGAAATGTTAATAAATAATAATAATAAAGTGTGTTAAATATATTTAAAATTTTATGTTAACATTAAACTTTACTAAAGTCAAAAAGAAATATTAAAATAAATAATAATGGAGATTATTTACTTATTATTATTAGATATATTTCTCATTATTATATTATACAAGATGTATAAACCTTTAAATAATAATAATAACACAAGAATAATAACAATTTACTTAACAAGGTTTGAATGGAGTAAATTAAAAGATTAATCTCATGATTTCTACCGTATTTAGAAAGCCGAATATTATCTATCTATATATAATATATATATATCTATTATATTATATATATATATATATTACACACACACACAAAGAAAAACAAGTACAGTGGGGAAAAAAAGTATTTAGTCAGCCACCAATTTGTGCAAGTTCTCCCACTTAAAAAGATGAGAGAGGCCGGTAATTTTCATCATAGGTATACCTCAACTATGAGAGACAAAATTAGAAAATAAATCCAGAAAATCACATTGTAGGATTTTAAAGAATTTATTTGCAAATTATGGTGGGAAAATAAGTATTTGGTCAATAACAAAAATTCATCTCAATACTTTGTTATATACCCTTTGTTGGCAATGACAGAGGTCAAACGTTTTCTGTAAGTCTTCACAAGGTTTTCACACACTGTTGCTGGTATTTATATAATATGCTGTTGCCGGCGCAGTGTGTTACTGATGGTAGCCTTTTACTTTGGTCCCAGCTCTCTGCAGGTCATTCACTAGGTCCCCCCGTGTGCTTCTGGGATTTTTGCTCACAGTTCTTATGATAATTTTGACCCCACGGGGTGAGATCATGCGTGGAGCCCCAGATCGAGGGAGAATATCAGTGGTCTTGTATGTCTTCCATTTTCTAATAATTGCTCCCAAAGTTGATTTCTTCACACCAAGCTGCTTACCTATTGCAGATTCAGTCTTCCCAGCCTGGTGCAGGTCTACAATTTTGTTTCTGTGTCCTTTGACAGCTCTTTGGTCTTAGCCATAGTGGAGTTTGGAGTGTGACTGTTTGAACAGGTTGTTGTGGACAGGTGTCTTTTATACTTATAACGAGTTCAAACAGATGCCATTAATACAGGAAACGAGTGGAGGACAGAGGAGCCTCTAAAGAAGAAGTTACAGGTCTGTGAGAGCCAGAAATCTTCTTGTTTGTAGGTGACCAAATACTTATTGTACCGAGGAATTTACCAATTAATTCTTAAAAATCCTACAATGTGATTTTCTGTATTTTTTTTTTCTCATTTTGTATCTCATAGTTGAGGTATACCTATGATGAAAATTACAGGCCTCTCTCATCTTTTTAAGTGGGAGAACTTGCACAATTGGTGGCTGACTAAATACTTTTTTGCCCCACTGTATACCATGTGCAAATAAACCAATACATGATCATGCAGACATATGCTGTAACTGTGTTTACATACAGTATCTCACAGCTTTTGTGGCGTCATAGTTTTGTTTTGTTTTGTTTTTTTTGTTATGGTTTGGCTACCTGCGTAATTTATTTTCATCTTGAATGCATGGCAATTCATATAACGGCTCTCCAACTTGAAGTGCACTTGAAAGCGCATATGACAGGATTTTGAGCTGAAATACTTTGTGCTAAAGTGCTGCTGTTTAGCAAATTCGGTCTAAGGGTCTCATCAAATGCTAACTATAGTGCTGATGCACATGAGGCCCTTCGGAAAGTTTCTAGAAAGTAACAGAGTGCGACAGACGTGCTTCCGTTAGTGGAAAAATACTTTTAGTTGTTTAAATGTGTAAAATTGTGTCGGCGTATTGAGTGTTATCTTTGTTTTCCACCACTTTGTATTCCTGCTCTTACTGAACTTGCATGTCTCTCGCTCAGATTTGCCTTCATTGGTATGCTGAAGAAAACAGAGTTAAGTTTAGACATAAACACTCCAGCATCTAAATGAAATTGCCAGCTCCCATTACCTGGAAACATATACCTCTTACACCTTCCCCTGATAGAGTCTGGTAATACATGCTACTGGAGCACTTTAGAGAGTGTGTTTGTGAGCAGAGAAAGTGTATTATTGCACACATACTTTCAATGTCTCCTATAATCTCTAATACGCATGACCTTGATGTTGAAAAGAGAAACAAAAGATAGCAGCAGACCCTTCTTCTATTCTTTACTAGCCACATATGGTTGAAATATGAATAATAGATTTGTGTTTCTTCTCTTGTTATCTGCTAAGTATGCTATACGTCTCACTCACATTCCATCAGATAATCTTTGAAACAGGAGAGCGTGTGATGTGATGGCCGATATTGGCTGCTTTTGAAGCTGTTGTTTGGCATACAGTATCTTTGCTGGTTAAGTGGCTCTCCTCCGCAAAACTGTAATGTAAACCTTTTCAGGCCACTCGCCACAAATGTTGTGGCTTGACGAATTGCAGCAATACGAGCCTCAAAGTGCATTCTTGATAGCTTTTATCTAAGTTTGGACTAAGTGCTCAGTGATCAAGCCACACATGGATATTTTGGATCGAGACCAGGGGGGACGTCTGATAGAATTAGGAAAGACGAAAAAAAGTTGATTAATTTTGTATTTACTGAGAACAGATTGATCTACTAATATAAGATATATAATGAATGTATCATTCTGGATTGTAGTTATCGATCACAATAAGGGTCAAAATATTGGATTACAATAAGGAAAAATATTGTAAACATTTTCTAAGTAATTAGAAAAAAATAAATACTCCGTTTATTTATTTTGGTTTCATATGATTTGAGGGGAGGAAGGGGAGAAAATTATACAATTTAATGACTCATGTCTTTGTATCTTGATGAATCACCATGATTCATGTCCAGACCACATGACTTTGATTTGGTGGACAAAACTTAAAATAATAATATTAAAGATTATACAGAGTTTACATTTTTTTTTGTGTGTGTTATGTATATTTTGTCTTTATTTATTTATTAATTTAGGTTTCATATGTTTTGAGAGGAGGAAAAAAACGTATACGATTTAATGTCTTTGTATCTGAATATTGGCTTCACCATGATCCATGTTCACACCAGATGACTTAAAATAATAATATTAAATATTATACACAGTTTGACACTTGCTTTGTCTTAAAAATGCCAAACGTGAGGTTTCTTTAACGAACATCCGAACACATATTTTCATTTAATGATAATTAAAAGAAATTTAGAATGACTTTTTAATGAATGAATTAATAATAAAATTAAAATAAATAAATACATTATTTAAAAAAAGAAGAAATGAAAAACATGCTCTCATAGAACAAGCATTGTACATATAAACTGAATTTAATTTATTTATTGGTCATTTTTTAAATAAATGAGGATGATTAAATAAATATATATATAGATATCTATATATATATATATATATTATATATATAATATATAGATATATATATATATATATATATATATATATATCATATCATTCAATTAAAAAAGTCAACACAAAGGAATAATGCTAAGTTATAGTATATGTATGTATAAATTCAATTCAACATAGCAATTCAAATTCAACAACTGTGTCCAGTAATCGGCTCATAAAATCAATTTTAATCTATTTATTTGCCTCATTCCATAAACATCACACAGTTCTTTAGTTCTGCAATACATTTCCTAAGGCAGTCACCTCAGTCAGATTTATATGAACACTGTGGATAGAGTGTAGATAGATTTAGGATACATGAATGAAAGACAGGCATTGAGAAAGAGAGAAAGATTGAATGGGTAGTAAATTGGCCTTTTGTTCGACTAAAAGCTTTGACCTTTGAGCCTTCATTGACAGACTGATCTGTTGACACTGCTGATAGGTTGCAATCATACCAGGAGTGTCCCAGAAATAGCACCGCTGTTGTACTGTATGTCTGTGCGGTGACCCTTCTCTGCTATTAAATCGTGCAAAAGGTTGAAATGTGAACTTGACTGTCCAATTGCAGATGACCCAGCAATGCTATTAAAGCAGCCTTGTTTATGGGGCAACGTTTGTTATCTGTTAGAATTCCCACAGCACAGCTGGTAAAGGAAAGGCTGTCACATACATGAACATTTATTTCAGAATTCCACAGTAAGCTCAATGCAGTTTCTGTTCTTTCTTTCTTTCTTTCAAAAATTATTGCTTTTATTAAAGCTGTGAAGCCATTTATTATAGGAATAGGGCTATTAGCTGACTGATTCACTTCGTGTTTAATGGCATAGTTTAAGAGCCCTAACATTTCTGACAATAGCTCCAATCAGAATTACTAAAATGTTTGTGTATATATGTATATACTGTGCAGACACACACACACACACACTTCAATAATTATATAAAAATGTATTTTTTGTTACATGTGCATCTGTATATTTGTGAAAGAAAATTCACAGATTTTGTTCTATTTGTATTTCCTCTTATATACTTTGTAGAGGGGAGGTGAACAGTTATTTCTGAATGGACAGTAATTAATGTGGCAAGTGCTCTCTTAAACCTCCTAGAGAATGAAGTAGATCTCTCTAGCCTGGTTGTACTCAGAGGAGCCCACACACGGCTTTGTTTGCAGCCCTGAGTCCAAGGCCGTGAACACCAAGTACTGACTATTAACCCAGCCATTGCAACGAAAATGAAAGCATACAGAAATAAGAAGCTGCTTAGATTGTAAAGCTGAGTATCATAATGTTCATTGCCATTAGAGAGCCATTGAAAATACTCCTATCCGATTGGCCCCTTGTATATGGACGCATGCAATGACATTGATTTTTTTTTTCTCTCAAACTCAAACAGCAAGCTGAAGGATATGAGCTTTTCCCGGCTTTGATGCTTGACTATATTGACAGAAAGAATATTGCAGCTCAGTTTGTTCTACTCTTCAGTATATATAACCGTTCACATCAAAGGAAGTGCACAGGGTCGGATGATGAAACTGTTGTGTCAGAGGAGACGTGAAGCCATCTCGTTCCATTGTGTTTACTTTGGAGAGGTGCATTTCTGTCCTCTCGTCGGTCTCATTGCTGCTTCTTGCATTGTTTATGGCATGTTATTAGTGGCACTCACAGGTTGAATGACAGCTGAGCGAAGCCAGCTCAAACACTCTTTTTAGTATTGATGGAGATGCCAAGCGACCAGTGTAAACTGACACTCGGACCAGCCTGGGAGAGACGAGGAGTGAGGAAGAATTGACGTGCATGGTGGGTTAGACTATGTTAACAGCTTTCCTTGTCTGATTTATGGAAGCTAGCCATCCAGTTCTTCGGAGAATATGGGGCTAGATTGAGTGGTCGAGGTGTCCTGAAATTATTAGAGGAATGGCTCTGCTTGTACCTCTGGTGAAGGGGAGAATTATAAAACAATAATGGTTTTCAGCGTGTACTAAAGTCTGGTGAACAGTCTGCTCCCCCTTTGGATCCCATTAGTCTGTCCGCCCACAAAACAAACCTCAGTCTTGCAAACCCACATAAAGAAATGTGTAAAGAGGCTTGTGAATGGGCTTTGTAAATGTTTCAGAATGTCTGGCTATTAGGGCTGAAACTGTTCCCATAAAAAAATTGGAACTGCATGGTTCATCACCCACGCTTCGGTGCGCATTTGTGCCACGGTTCATCTCCATGTCCAAGGATGCCTCTGAAAATATAAATTTTAAATGTGTTGGAATTGTAAGCTGTCCATTTTCAAGAGTCATTACCATGCTTGGCTGTATAGGTCAAGCTGCAAACGGATGTACAAAGCTGCAAATATAAATCTGAGTGTAATTGATGCAGTCATGTGCTTTGATAGTAGCAGTGACAGCACTTGTCAGACCCACAATACAGAAGCACTGCACTCCACAAATAATTGCTTTGTTTGTTGCAATAACAGCAGAAATGGTGTATCCTGCAATAAATGAACCAGCTTCTTTTAAAAGCTTATTTGTTATTGGTTTAAGTTGCTTAACCTAGATGGCAAACAAATCATACACTAATGAAATATCACTGGAGACGTTTTGTGGAGCTAGTGTGTATGTGTGTATATACAGTGGGTA